>PVJX010002575.1:0-125786 GCA_004027295.1 Dolichotis patagonum | reverse complement strand
CTTATGGCACTTCTGGTGGGTTACAGCTGCCATGGCTTCTCTCCTAGGCTGGCTTTACTCCTCCTTGCAGGTTTTCTTAAATGATCCACATTCCCGGCTTTTCCAAACTTCTGGGGTTTCCTCTGTACCTTTGACTTCACCCTCACAGCTTCACACACTGCCATCTCAGGTGCACACTACCTGGCCACCCAGATAGTCTGAAATTGGGGTGGAATCCCATAACTCTTGCATTCTGCATGCACCTAAAACTGACACCACATAGATGATGCCCAGGTCTGCTGCCAGTTGAAGCAGTAGCCAGGCTTCTCTCTCTCTCTCTCTCTCTCTCTCTCTCTCTCTCTCTCTCTCTCTCTCATGTAATGGTTGAGTGCCTGGATAGCTGGGCACTCTGAATCCAATTTTGAGGAACACATTTGCCATGCTGCTGTCATTCTGGAATGTGGTGTGGCCACCGTCATTCTGGAACATGATACTCTGTGGCTTTCTCTTAAAAGTAAAGTTTTTCCTTTTGCAGTTTTGAGGCTGCAAAGGGTGGAAACTTGCTGCTTCTTGTGATGCCTTCATGCTATCTTTTACATTCTCTTATTCTTTCTCAGCAATAGCGATCCCCTCAGCTCTATCTTTGCCGTCTGCAGCTTTACTGGAGCTTCCTTTCTGGTCAAACTTTAAACATTTTAAGTCAATCTGCTACGCTCTTTGCTCTTGATTCTCAACACAAATCTGGCTAAAAGTCCCTGACAATACCCATGCCACAGCCTCAACATTTGGCTACCTTGAAATTTATTCTGCCAAATTAATTACTCCACCACCCTTAATCTCAGACACAGGCAGTCTCTGCACATGAGTAAAATGCAGACAAACTTTCTGCCAAGCCATAACACACATTGTCTGGACTCTAACAATCAATGCAATCCTTCCCAACAGAAACCCCCAGAACCTGGTCTTTACCAGCAAGATTTCTATCAGACTTCTGGTCTTCTGAGCTCTGACTAGAATCTCCCCTATAGAACAGCCTAAGGTGTTTCAGGACTACTCTTTCAGGCGACATCTCCAAACCTTTCCAAAATCTTCCCATAAGCCATTCCCAAAGGCTCTTCCTGAACCACATGGTAAGATACGGTCACAACAACACTCTCAGTAACCAATTCTGCATTAGTTATTTTTCTCTCATTGCTGGAACAAAATATCCAACATCCAAAATTAAAGAAGGAAAGGTTTATTTAGCTCACAGTTTGTGAAGGTTTCAGTCCATAATCAGCTAGCTCCAAAGCAGGGTAGCATGGCAGAGGGGTAACAGTTAAGGCAGCAAGAGCAAAAAAGTAAGGGACCTAGCCTTGTTTCCTCCCTTATATCGTAAGCAGGCTATCCACCCACACCATCTCCATGATCTCCTCTTACACAGGCTCAGGATGTTTACAAAATGCAGGCCTGGTCCCCAGTTGAGTCACTTAGTTAAGTTTCTAAACTTCTCAATCCTCAAACTGATATAATGTATCAACCATTACAGTGGCCCTAGGCTGTCTCTTCATATCTGTCTACACTTTCTTATTCGATGACCCCATCTCATTCTAAGGTGTTCAATCCCATCTAGGTACTGAGGATTTGATACAGTTCACATTTCCTTCCCTCCCCTCTGCAATGCATTCCACAGTAGTAGGAAGAAGAGCTTGATGACCACCTCCACCTGGCTCCACCTCTCACTTCTTTCTCTAGCTTTCCGCCACCTAAATTAAATGTCACACCATTCATACACTTGCTAGAACCAAAATCCAGGAGACATCCTTCCTTCTTCTACTCCCTCAAAGCATTTCATCCTCCAGCATTTTTTTTTTGGTGGCTCTAACTTCAAAACATTCATTGCCATCTTTTCTCCATTTGGATGCCATCAGCTTAATCCAAGCCAACATATCTCACCTGTCTCCCATAATCATTCGCTTTGTATATTCTTGCTCCATGAAATCTTTTTTTTTAAAAGCATGCATCAGCCGAGGTAATCTCTTTTAAAATGTAAATCAAGATATTTCATACCTCTCCCCAAAATTTTCAACAGCTTTCATTGGAGTCACAGTAAAACCCCAATCTTTATCTTGCCCTTGCCAAGTGTCTCCTATCTCCTATACCACACTCCTTTGTGCTCATACTAGCATTCTTCCATACCATCAATACATTAAAATCTTCCTTACAGCAGAACTTTCATACTTGCTACCCCTTCTTTGTTGAGTCTAAATGAGTATCTTCTGCTCAGAAGTGAATCAAGTAAATATCAACAAAAAATAAAATCTTTACAGATGATTCTGAGCTTTGCCCAACAGGAGGATATGTGATCCAAGACCCAAACTCTATGCCAAAGGACTTGCCTAGAATGCTGTTAACTGAATGCATTCAAAGTAGGCAGTCCCATATGTCCATCAGAGATACGAAACATTAATTCATACCTATTGCCTGAATAATCACAGCCTCACTTGCTAATGAGAAACATAGAAATAAAAATCTGTGCTTACACCCAAGTCAGTCATGGAAAATAAGTAACATTTGAACTTTGAGAAAAGATGCCAACACAGAGCAAACAATTCCTTTCAAATTCTCACTTAAGTTACTCATAACTTTTTCAACCTCTGCTTCCTCATAAGACAAAAATTAACTCCCTGGCATTTTAGCTCAAAAGAATCTAAACAAAAGTTCAGTGAGAAGATGTTTAAGAATGTGAAAGACACACCATAATTCTCAATCCTTTTCAAACATCTGGTAGATTTTAAATTCCTAAAAAATGGGATAAAAAAAAGAAAAAAGAAAGAAAGGAGAAAAAAAGAAAAAGAGATCCTTAACACATCTTTAAATTGCAAAACTGATATTTCGGAATTGAGTCTGTTTATCCTTGGCCTACCATGAACTGTTAATATAAGGGACTGGAAATATACCAGTATATAAATAAATAACTATAAATTGACAGAAACACTTTGCCACTTGAGCCTAATAAACAGACAAACTAGAATTATAAGAGATCAAAGAGACATTTCCCCTAGACTAGCAAAGACACAGAATGGGGGCAGGTAGATTACCAAGCAATGAGGACTGTCTGGAGCCTGGAAGGAGAAAACTCCTTAGTTCTCCTGGGGAGATGCATCCCAGACACCGGGCTTTCCAGCCTGCCTGGATGATTCCCAGGCCCATGGCAGGCAAGAACGTAGTTCCACCTAACATGAACTAGGTGAAGATGCAAAGTTACCAAGAGGGACTTGAAATCAGAATGTTTCCTCCCCAGCCATCTCCTTTTACATTCTATCATCTTTTCACATTCTTGTAAGCATTTTAAAGAAAGTAAAGGAAGCCCCCTACTGCCTAAGCCAATTTATTTCCAGGAGTCAAACTCATAGTAAAATAAGTCTGTTTTGAAAAAAATAAAATATTTCTTACAAAAACTATTTCACAGTGCATTGTTTGTATTGGCAATTGGGTAGAATAAATGCTCTGTGAAAACTGCTACATGGTCCTAACTACTGCTTTTTAAAAAATCTTATCACTAATGAAACCACTAAACTAGAGTATCACACCTATTACAGTTAAAATCATTTCACTTGTCAATATTAATGATTGTGCTATTTCTCTGTTTGCCTTTTCTAGTCAAGGAAATTTTGTCAAAAACTATAACCTCAAAAGTCAAATTAAGTCAAAAACTATAACCTCAACAATCACTAACTTTGGGGATTTAGCCCTTGGTACAAATGTTCATGCATATGCATATTTTCATCACATATGCAGACAGATGCCCTCACACTGATTTGAATACTTGCATAAATATTAATGTCTACAAATGCTTGCATGCAGAAAATCCATTTATGAAATATCGAATTGCATAAATTAGGAACATTAGATACTAAATGCATTAACACTTCATAAAACACATGCAAGAGTTTGCAGGACTCAAAAAAAAAAAAAAAAGCATAATCCACTGATTCCCTCAATGTGTCACAATGTGTTTGCTATTCTGTAGGCATAAACTGGGAATTTCCACAAACTGTTTGAAGACTTTTGTTGACTCATGGTTCACTATTTATATGAGACCTTTCTACTCTGTAAACTAAGCCTTTTTTTAAGAGTAAACTTATAAATGGTTTCCTATGATTTAATTGGTAGTGCCAAATGTTTAAGTCACCAAATTGCCTGTAGAATTAGTTTTTCATGAAGAATATGATTCAAAAGTTAATTGTCACAAAACATCATCCTCAAAACTTAATCTGCACACCACTATATATCTGATTCATTCTCAGAAATGGCAGTTAAATAGAAACTTTTAGAGGCTGCAAAAGAAAATACAACAAAACCCCACAGTTTAATAAATTTGTATACAATGTAACTGGCAATTGGCACTTGGTGCCTGCCCACCACTTCCCCACAATAGTTCTCAGGTAGAAAAGCTAGTGTTACTATTCTGGGGGCAAACAACGGTTCAGGAAGCCACATCCTTTGATCACTGCAGGTTCCTGGGATAGATTATGACCAGCTGAGTATGTTTGAAATTTCCATATCTTTACTTCTGTGCTTTTAAAAAGTACAGGTTGACTTCTAAAATATCTTCTCATTGGCTTTGGGGAAAAGAAGATAGCAAGTCTGAATTTCGGACTTTAAACTCTTTATATCCATCTGTGACACCACTCAGATGGGACATTTATCTCATCTGTGACTGTGTCAGACTTAACGGACAGGTCTACCACCCAAACAAGTGGGACAAAAGAGTTCTCAACCTGAAGTATTACTTCTCCTGTAGAGAGAGCCTACCTCTCTCTGAAACTCAGAACCAGCTCTTAGGAGAGCTTAGGATGGCGAGCATCTCAGAGGCTGCAAGGATCACAGAACACTTTTGCTCTTTCTGTTCAGCCTCCAGGGAGATGCATTTGGATAAAAGGCTGCAACAGGGACTGGTTATTGCGCATCAATACGCACCTTCTTTTGCCATTCTTAGGACACTAATACCCACCCTGTCACACTCCCTGCAATAAATGAGTCTATATAACTGAATTCTGGCACACAGCACCCAGATGCAGATAACCCACACAACTTCCAGATCTAGCCCTCCAACTCCCCTCCATGTTCCACAGTCACCTTTGCTTGATACATACCTGATGGAGCTCATCCCATGCAGAAGGCTAAAGCCAAGGTGGAAAGCAGAGGCATTCAACTAAAGACGTTCAGACCACCAATGGCTGCATAGAGCCAACCCCTCAGCCTCCTTCTCCACCACCAATTTGAATTGGGCTGTGAGGTGAAAGAAACAAACCTTTGTTGTGCTCAGATCAAAGGACTATTTAATTTAACAGTTCACCTCCTGGCTGACACAAACTGCAACCAGCAGCATACCCAATGCTTGGAATATCTCATCAACAGACAAAGCCTGGCAGCACTGCACCACTGCTGGTCAGGAGCAAGATGGGAGGAAAACAGGACTGTGGCAAGACAGGCCAGAGTCTCATAGGACTCTTGAGTGGAAATTGATCTGGAAATAAATTTATAAGCTGCAAATTTATAATTTACAAGCCACAATAAGCAAAGTGCCGCACATGATTTATTGACTTGTTAAAGCACTTATTGAATAGTACTACATGCCAGGCACTAGGTCTGGTGCCGGGTTTCAAAACACGACTAGCCACATTCCTTAAGTTCAAGGAACCACAGTGGACAGAGGAAAGAGAAAAGTCACTTAGTCTTCAACACAGCATGGTGTTATCAAAGTCTCCCCAAGGGAGCATCCACTGTCTCCTCTTAAATTTGGATTTTGTGTCATAATACAACAAGGGTATCCATAACAAATATCACAAAATAAATTCCTTTCTGGATGGAATGTAACAAACTTAGCATCTGCCCAGCTGTGCTAAACACGGCAAATGGCATCTGTGAACCCGAGAGTGATATTAATACCCATTAACACTACAGACACTTATATCGGCCTCTCTTTATTGAAGTCTCTGAGCACCATATGGAAATACACAGATAACAGAACTGAGGACACCCAGTGAGTGAGCCCACCCTGGTGGCTGCCTTCAAATATCCTCGCTGCCTCAAAATGGCATGGACTCTGACAAATCTCCTCCTTTATAACCTCTCTGTGCGGTCAAAGACTAATCTGAAATCTGCACCTTTTGATGAAGCAGAAACAGAAGGATAATGTTATCTGTTACCTTTCTGAGTTAAAATTCAGGATTGCCTGAATCTCTGCTCCAGCATAAATATAGATTTTCTTTCATCTCAAGTAATCCTGATGTCCCTCACAATTCTCATAAGGAAGCAAAATATCATTAGATAATTACCAAGAAATCTTAAGAGTCTTCAACCCAAATTGAGAAACAACTCATCTGTGGATGTATGTGTTGGGTCAAGATGCATTAATAACAATTTTTGTCACCTTGAATACAGGAGAATCAGTATGTCAGTATGCTTCTTTTCACTATAAAGCCCAACTTCTATTCTCATCAGTAAAACTTCTATAATGAAATTAAACATCTCAGAAAAATGGTAACATTATTCAATGAACATATTAAACACAAAATTCTGAGTGATAGTAGTCAAAATAATGTTACTTCTATGAAATCCAAATAAAATAAAACAAACTTTTGCAGATGGTAATAAGTCTGAAGATCAGTAAAATCTTCTATTTCTACAAACATAAAATGAGGTGACTATAAAGCATTTTCATGCCAAAATCTTTCCTCAATTTTTAATTTCTCCCATAATAATAACAAAAATATCCATTATTGAGTACTTTAGTCTTTTACGTATAGCCTAAGCATTAATATTTAATTCTCATAGTTCTTGTATTTGTTGACTTCAAAAATCATTCCGCGGTGGCCCAAAGTCCACTGAACAAAGCAGCTAGGAAAGCATGGACAGCCAAAGATGAAACTGGGGAGGCAGAACCCAAACTCAGGTTGTTTCTGCCCTGAATCACACAGTTAACTGTGTCTCTTCCCCACTTCACCATGAGGTTAGATCTGGCCCACAGCAAGAATAAAGTGTGAGCTCCAATCTGATGGACAGCCCCTTCCCAGGCTACAATCATTCCAAAAAGCAGGAAGCCAGCTGCCTTTCTCTTGGCAAGTTCCCATTAAATCCAAATAAATAATGCAGTGTTTTCTGTGTTTTAATTTTCTTTAGGATTACTGCTCACTATGATTTCATTTCTGCCTGGTCTAATTATGGCCTATTTGGCCCTTCAAAATGACCTTCTAACCCAACGGTGTTACACCAGACTGGAACATTCACCTACTTTATCAATACAGGGAGGTCAACTCTTTGCTTGCGGCCATTAACATTAGCTCATCTCAAATATTCTGTATAAGAACAAAACCACACATAAGAAGAAAACTGGATCTTTCATAAAACATCCCCCTTTTTTGCCTAGTACTAATCCCATTTCAAAACATCACATTTTGGGGATCCTCAAGAATAATTACAACCACTTTGCTTTCAGTGTGTGATCTAAAAGGATCCAAAAGAGAACCTGCCAAGAATACCCAAGGACACATGCAGTTTTATTCTCTTCTACATCGGGGGACACACACTGCCTCACCTCTCTGCAACCAAACTAAACCACTTTTCTCGTGTTTCTCAATTATGTTTTAATAATATTATTAAAAAGCCAAGAAAGAAAGCCAATCATCCCTTCATGTCTCCATAGAGTAAACTCAATTTCACATTTTTATTTAAGTGCTTTTCTTCTGAACCATGCAAAGAGCTTTTTTATCATGTATTCATTGATCCTCTTAATTTAAAGTATGCATCAAATATTTTCATTCGCATTTGAGACGTGGGAGAAAAGAGGCATAGTGCTTTCGAAATAATGCAAAAAAGGGTCATTTTAAAAGTTTGAAGAGCCTTATGACATTATCATATAATCCCTGTATTGTAGGAAATGTGTGTGTGTGTCACCCACAATTCCTGCTATGATCCAAAACCAGCTCTTTCTTTGTTTTTAACTAGGACCAAACCCTCAATTCCTAACACACATAAAACTAAATTGTTCAAAACTATACACCCACTAGTACTTTGACCCTCTGAATTCTGACTTTAGTTGTCAAACATAAATAGTCTTACACAGGCATCCTCAGGAGCTGCCAGAAAAGATATTTGCAGACAGTCTCCAGAGGACACCAAGGACTAGGGGCTCAAGTGCCAGGTCATTCATTCCCCATGTTGACCTGTCCTCGTCAACGACAGTCATCTCCAGCCTGTTCAGTGAGCAAAGAGGTAGCTGGGTTTTTGATTCAAAGTTAGCTGCACAATGGTTCTTAGAAACACTGTTGATAAGAACAAAAATTTAGTCTTAGTCTGCATTATAACTAATAATCAGTTTATTACTGGAACAGTCCCCATTGCAAGCATGTCAGTTAACTGAGATTTCTTCCCCATATTTGTAAGAGAAGTAATGCAGAATTTGCCTGCAATGCTAAAGACATACATATTTATGTGGCTTTGCACTCTCAGACATGCCAACCTGAGACTGTGTCTCAGACTCGCTCTCCTAGGCTTGTGTTGCAGTCGGAACATAAACACACCACAGCCCTATTTACATACCAAATCGACACCTTTGTTCAGTATTTGTCATTCAAGTCTAAATCAAAGCAATAATACTGACTGTTACTTTTTCAAATTGGCATGGTTTAAACATACAGAGATGCAAGAAATCATGATCTTTTTCCTTTTATTCTCCAAACACAGACACTCACAAATACTGGGGCTATCATCATCCCAGGCTCAATAGACAGACATACAGGGCCCAAGATTCCTAGATGACAGTTACAGTAAAATCCAATGCACATAAAGGTCAAAGGAGCAACAGGATGAGATCATCTCTTCCCAACATTTAAACAAATGATCTTAAAATCTAGGATCATCCCCTTCAAAAAACCTCCTAGATATTCTTCAAAATCTTCAGGATAAAATTTGTATTTGAAGCTCATCAAACACACTGCATCATTTCATCCTTACTCTTGTGTCTGCAGTTACCCTCTGTGGAAAGTTCCTTGCCTCCCTCGCTTACCATTTCCAATTCCTTACTCGCCTCTACCATATCCGTGCTTGTTCTTAGAAACTCATCTCATGATGCCTGCTATAAGCCATCTGTGACCATCGTCATCAAACCTCAGGTAAAGTCAAGTGTTTTATTCTCTATTTCCCAAGCCCCCCAAACCTCATCTCTCTCTAGTATAAACCTCGTCTCTCCTGTGCTCGGGGACGGGGACAACTGTGCTTAGAACATGGACCCTCCTACAAGTCAGAGCCAAGCTTCAAGCAAGCACTTTCTGAGAAGGTGAGACAGGAAAGTAAGTGTATCCTGAAAGAGAAGCAGCACTGAACCTTAACATCCAAGTGCATATAAAATGTCTGGGGAAACACAAAGCTCTCTCACATCCCAACACAGACAGGCACATTTGACTAGGAGACTCTACTTATGGGTGATAGAACTCTCTTTCTAGCATTAAGAAACCTAAGACTGGGTTTGGGGCGGAGCTCGTGGTATGGCATTTGCTTAGCATGCAGGAAGCCCTTGATTTAATCCCAGTACCACAAAAACAGAGTGAAATGTCTAAATTCAGTACTAATGCTTACTATATCACTTCGCAAGTACCATTTAAGAATAAATCTTCTGCACTCTCCAAAGAAACTGTTTTTCATATTTGCTCCATGAGAAAAAGACACTTAAATAAAACACGTAAGCAATGATCCCAAAATCCTAATTTAGAGAAGAAATACTGCACTTTGAAGTCAGAGTGGGAAAAAATCCCAACACCCTGTACTTAAATGCCAGTTTGCTTCTTTCCTGGGTATATGCAACTGGGCAACTTATTTCCGCTCCCTGAGTTCCAGGGACCTGATCCATGACGTTAGGATGGTGACAACTATTTCCACAGATTGGTGCAAACACACAGTGGGACATTCCTGAATTTTCATTCCTACTTATCCTAAGAACAAACTGAGGCATGCAATGCCACAGTGCCTAAAAGCTCTTGCTGAACTCTGGGCAACTAAAGGCGAAGATTAAGGGAGGTAGAAGGCAACCCATCTGGACTGCGTGCTTTCATGATGCAAGAAGCCCACCATGCTTTCTCCCAAATCTGTAGGCTCTTTATACACATGGGGATTACATTTTCATAAGATCTCTCCACCAGCTCACAATGAAAACCTATGTGTTCAAGAAGCTCATGGGCCTTATGTTGCTGGCAGCTAGTTAAGGGACTGAGGCACAAACCTATAAGGAACACAAGAGCCGCACTGGGCATAAGTGCCTGTCTTGCAAGTGCAAGGTCATGAATTCGAGCCCCAGCACAAAAAAAAAGAATCAGAAGTTTATACTAACATGCACATGTAACAGAGACACAGAGCCTTCAAGGGCTTTACAGTTGTTTTGTTTCAGAAAGCTGGGTGATAGGTATGTGGTGCCCATTTTATTATCATTCTTTAAACTGGAAATAATGTCTATAGACTGATAGCTCACAGTTTGAAGGGGTATAGTCAATATCTGTGAACTACAATCAGGAACCTTAGGCTTGGGAACTCAGGTGACATTTAAATGAAGATCTGCCCAAAACAAACTGCGTTTATGCTAGAGGTCAAAACATCTTGGTGCTAGCCCCAAGCATTTGACTGATTGTCAGGACGGTTACAAAATGGTTTTCAAACTACTGAGAAAATACAAAGTTAAGATCAGGCAGTACTCTTCATGTTAGCCTCAAATCCTCTCTTGCAAAACAAAGGCTGTTTCATGGGAGCGATGGAAAGCTGCCAAACTAACACAGCGCCATCTTCTTCAGGCTGCTCTTAGGCCAACATCCCCCTACCCAATTTTTGGTATATTTGTGGTAATGAGTAAAAAACAGTGATGTAGGTAAAGATTTAGCCAAATGTATAATCTAAATGCATAATCTATGAAACTATCTGCAAAACTTTAGAACAGCACTGCTGAATTGAGTAGTTGTTTATTACGACTGTGTTGTGCTTTGCCATTTACAAATCAGTCACAAGCATGTTTACTAAGAAATCACACACACACACACACACATACACACACACACAGGGTGTCTGAAGACAAATAGGGATAAGGTGGGAAGCAGATGGAAGAGCTACTTCCTAGGCAAACTGAGCACATTTCATACATAAGCAAGGCAAAGAGTTCAACCAGCTTCTACAGAAGATCAGAATCCAACAAGTTAACACACTTCTAATTATTTTCAGATTATCTGAGTGCTTCATACTTTATAGTATTGTTTCTGATTTTTTAATTTATTTCACTTAGGGGGAAGTAGATAGTGCCTGTAGAATTTAGAATCTTCATCAGTTGTAATCTAACTCTAGAAGCAGAAATAGCAATGGCTGTGAGAGATACAAAATAACAGTCATGGGTCCTATCACTAGCTAATTTTCCACACCTTTCTGGACCAATAAGGTAAAGCCTGTGGTCAGAATGTAGTACGCTAATCTGTTTACTCTAAATAACTCAGTAGTTTGGCTTACTGAACTCTATCAGTGACACCAGAGCCCTTTCATTTCATAATACAAAGAAATATGGTTTTCCTCCTTAAGGAAATTAAGTAAATAACAATTTACTCTACCTTTCACAATACTCAGTAATTTAATGTATCAAATGGCTTATCTGGCAAAACATGAATGTGAAATAAAGTTATGGAAGTGTTTACAATAAATGCTCAGGGGTGGACTGGAGCAACTTTTTGAGAAAATGAGGGAAATAAATGGTTAACCGCCAGCATGCACGCTGATGCTGGAGGACACAAAAAGGTTCACAGCAGTTGTTAAATTCATTTAGAGAAACTCACTTTATTTCTCTAACAGAGCCTCACCAGCTAATCTGTATTACAACCTGCAGGAGTCTTTATAGTCTCAGCAGGAATGAGATTCAGGCCACACTGATTTAGCTATTTAATCTTTTAGGAGAACAATATTTGGCAGGAAAAGACCCCACATCACCAAGGGGACATTGCAGTGGCTCACTGTCAGCAGACACCAGGCCAACAAGAACACGAATTTCGTGGAAAGCCACCAGCCCTAACCAGTGTTTACGTTTCCTTCCTTAGCTCTGTGCTCACACAGGTACCCCTGTGACATGTACGGAAAACAAACACTTCAGCAGCCGTGGATCACTACTTCAAATATGTATGTGTTTCCCAAAGACAAAATATGTTCTCACTAGTTGGGTCCATCAAACTTAAAATTTAAAAGTATCACTATAAAGACTGGAGGCAGGAAAGGAGATGAATAATGTCCCTAATTTTACTTTTCATTTGTGTTCATCTTCTTAAGCACTGTAAACCAAAATAGAGAGGGCATCTATAAAATTTTTCAAGTATGGAATTATTTCAGATATTGATCTTTTTAACCACCCTAGAACCAAAAAGCTGACTATACTTGAAGCACTTTTGACCTTCTACAGTAATACTACTGCTGTATTTTGTTTCATTGAAGACACCTCTGTATCTTCGTTTACACTTCTGTTAATCAACGACAGTGATCTAATTTGGAATGATATTTTTGGGCATCCATTCTTTCAGGCAAACATGAGGTAGGGAAACAGGAAAACACAAAAACAAAACTTGCTGCACCTACTATGCAAACAGTGCAAATCACTATTCAAATAAATAATTCAGTAAAACTTTTAAAAATAAAAGAATAATGTCACGGGTTCCATTTCTTTGCTCACACACTTGGGTTAGTTTTTCCTCTGATATTAACCCAGCAGTTCCCTCCACCTGGTATTCCTCACTCTTAGATAATTAGATACATGATCTCCTATACACAAATAGTTGCCCTTGCAGTTATCCCTTTCCTGGCAGAAGCTAAGAGGTCATGGGTCATTTTTATTTCATTCTTCATATCTCACACCACCTAGCAAAGTGCTCAACACAGTAAACACTCAAAAATGTGTAAGCCAATAATTAAGTTTTCAAAAGGTAATTACTCCACAGAATATAGATTTTGTTGATACTCAAACTACAACTGTTCCTTCACAATCTTGCTCCAAGCTACATTTTAGGAATGGTGTTGCTCCCTACACCCTAACCTCAGATGTAGGCATGACCCTTCCCTTAACATATTCTTCCCCTCCAGTGTCTCTCTCATACCCACCTCTACCCTCCACCATTCCTCCTCCTCTACAGCCTTTCCCAAGCGCTCCAGTGTCCTAGGAGGAATATGAAAGGCACCCAAAAAAAACACTTTCTCTGTTGTTCTGAGGCTCACGAGGCCAAGTTTAATGTGATAGCTATAACCACCATTTACTGAACAAATACATGTGCACCAGACCACCGTGAAGGCAACTTCTACTTCTTACTCCTTCTCATCAGAGCACTGTTTTCTGGGAGATGGGAGGGAGGGAGGGAGGGAGGGAGGGAGGAAGGAAGGAAGGAAGGAAGGAAGGAAGGAAGGAAGGAAGGAAGGAAGGAAGGAAAAAACCTAGAACGGCAGTTTTCCCTCAAAGGCCTCACAACAAATACACAACAGTGGCCCTGAAGCAAGGCCAGCAGATCACTGTAGCTGCTGGTTTCAAAAAGGAGCCTAAAGAGAATTCTTTCTGTGGTCTGTTGGCCATTTCAGAACTTTGGAAATGGAATGGTCAATTCATCAGAAAGAAATAGCAGGTGAGTATGGCAGACTTTGGGGGGCCTGCAGGGGAGAGACACTGGTGCCTCGGGACCTGCACGGTGCAGTTGTCTCAGGGTCCCGGGAGAACAAGGAACTCCTCCCCTCTCTGAGGGGTGGCTGACAGTGTGGCAGACTTTCGGCAGCCCGAAGGAGAGACCCTGGCACATCGGGACCTGCACCATGCAGTTGACTCGGGGTGCCGGGAGAACAAGGAACTCCTCCCCTCTCTGGGGGCAGCTGAGAGTATGGCAGACTTTCAGTGGCCTGAAGGAGAGAGACCCTGGCATGTCGGGACCTGCACAGTGCGGTTGACTCGGGGTGCTGAGAGAACAAGGAACTCTTCCCATCTCTGGGGGGCGACTGTGATCCTGCCTGCATGAGGACTGAGAATCAGACACCTCATGTCGTCCTGTCCCCCATCCTGTGTCCCCCCCTCCCTCCCCCCTGCCTAGCAAGTGGGAGCCAGTGAACTACACATCTTGTGAAAAGATTGGCTATGTTATTTAGTATGAGCTCCTCATATGCAAAGATAAGGACAACCATTTGGAAGAAAACAAGAGACAATATGACAGACAGATAGTGAAGATCTCTGGTTGACTAGCTTTGAAATTTATGCTTTCTTATGTCCCATTCTGTTCTATTTTGTTGTGTTTAATTTTACTCCCTTTTAAAATAAAATTTAAAAAATTACAAAAAAAAACAATTACACAACAAAACTAAATATTTAAATCACTTTCGAGGAAATCACTTTGTATCCAAAATAACAAGTGTTTAGAGAAGTAAGGGTTGAGCTATAGCTTATTGGTAACATGTTTCTCTAGCATGCCTGAGCCCCTGAATTCAATCCCCAGAACCAATCAATCAGTGAAGAATAAGGTGATTTGGGGTTTTGTTTTCCTTGTCTTCTTTCTCCTAAACCTGTACCCTTTTTCCTAATTTGCTAAACATAGGGAAATTCTAACACTTCTGTAATTCTAAGGTTCCAATGACACAAAGCTTGACTCAAACAAGTTGAAAGTTACCTTTGTTAGTTGAAATAGCCACCAAAGGGAAAAAATCAGTAAAATGTATATGAGCAAGCCAAACAAAGTGACCATAAATTCCTGCTTCTTGTCCTTGCGACTCACTGGAGTCTGAGAGTCCTCCAAAAGCAAAAGGCCCTTCATAGAGAAACTGAGAAGTATCTTTTTACAAGCAGCATCACAAGACCATGTATGGAAAACAAAGAGCCATAAGATAGGCAGCCACAAAAGAAAAGAAAGCTACCAAAGAAAGCATGAACAAAAACATTTAAGAAATACAATTTTCTAGGAAAAAGAAATACAAATTAAACAATATAACTGCATACCCTTTAAAAGACACTTGTGTTTCTAATCTCCAAATCATGAAACGTCCTTTAATTGCCCATCGGATTACCAGTGGGTTTTGAAATCTACATACAATGCCTCCCTCGATTCAAGACCTTCTAAAAAGTAAAATAACATCTAACATTTACTTTAGTTAACTCAAACAAAACAAATTTTAAACTTACCTCCCCAAATCCATTGAAATCATAATTCTACATCATAATTATTATTACTCCACCAAAAAATTATTGTAAGATTTCAAGCTTTTCTTTAACATTCCAGGTGTTCTCATTGTGGGTATGTCTCAAGATGTATACTAAAATCTGGAAGAAAATTCAGATGATTTTTAAGTCTTAAATCTGTACCATACACTGGAAATTAAGACATTTTCCAAAAGCTAACCTTTCTTAGTCTTTCCCTATGGCATCTCAACCCCTGCCTTCCTTTTTCTTCACATTTGCCTCTACTTGCGATAGACAGGATATGTGAAGTCTATTTTCTGAGCCATATAATTCAACCAAGACCTGGAAATTTTAAAAACATTATTACTACAGCTTTTATCTTTGTAAGATATTTTTGACTGTTGCTCAAAACTGCAAATAAGGAGAGCTTTGGAAAGGCCAATTAAGGATTGAAAATAGCACTTAGACATGATTTTTCTTTCTTTAGTTAAGATTGTGCAGGTATGGGGGCTGGGGGTTTAGCTCAGTGGTATAAGTGCCTGCTTGGCAAATGCGAAGTTCTGAGTTCGATCCCCAGTACCAAAAAAAAAAAAGAAAAAAAAAGATTATGAAGGTTGGAAAACAGGAAAAAAATTAAAACCTGAAAGCAAAAGTTTTCCAGGAATGGCAGCAAGCAGAAGGTGGCATCATCTAATTCCACTGAAGAAACTGACTCAGGATAGTAGTTTTTAATTACATCATGCTTTGAATTTTTCAAAGCACCTTCATAAAAAGTGAATGTTACTTGATGTATGTCACTTAACTACATCAAAATTGCCCTGTGATACATGGAAATATTTTTTTGGCCCTGATCTGGACCAAACTGCCCTTTCTTCCCTCATCCCCCACAAAACTCCTATTTTTAAACTCCTTGCCATCCATGTGATATTTGGAGATGGAGGCCTTTCTGGATGCAGCTAAGGTTAAATAAGTCACAAGGGTGGGACCTGGACTCTATTTGGCCAATGTTGTTAAGAAGAGGAGAGGTCTGATCTCTTTCTCCTTCCCTATGCCCTCCTCTTTGTCCCTCTCTCCCTCTGTCTGCTAAACAGGAGGTGAAGCCAACTTTCTACACAGCAGGAAAAGAGCCCTCACCAGAAACCAACCGTGCTGGACCTTAATCCTGGGTGCCCAGCATCCAGAAGACTGAGAAAGTGAATGTCTGCAGTTTAAGCCATTGGCCTATGCCACTTTGTGATGACAGCCCCAACCCAAGTGAATTAATAAAAGTCCTACTTATTTTTTTAGATACTTAAGTGAGACATCCAAAAAAAAAAAATCTCCCTTTAAAACAGGGGCTGTGTTCCCAACATAATGAAATTCTCAGGTGATGCATGAGAGTGTAATGGGTCCTGCTCAGCAGAACAGGCACCACTATAATCTTCCAACGGAACAGCACAGGTCACTGCACATGTAAGTAACAGAGTTATCAAGCAGCTCAAACAAGAAAGATGACAACACCTGAAGCAACTTTGTAAGATGACTCTCTTGCAAGCAGCGCAGGGGAGGGGGGGAACTTAACTAATACAAAATTAGTTAAAGATCTAAAAATTACTGCCTCCATCTTGATTCAATATGCACTTACCAGGCACCTGGTAGGCCCCAAGCACCAGCCACCCTGGGCTGGAAAGACACAGTAGTCCCTGCTCAGCTGTAGCATGTGTCCTAAGAAAGGTTCTGTTTTCCTAGACTGAGACATGGGTGGAAAGGCAACCTTTCTGAAAAAGAGGGAGAAAAACAGTTAACTCTTTTGTTTTCACATGTGGCACCATGCTAGGCTGTATCTCCACAGAGTTGAGTCTTGGGGAAAGAAAACTCCTCCTGCAGTGATGGAAACAGACTACCAGGGCAGCGGGGTAAATCAAGGCCAAGGAAGGGAAGGGAACCTCTGAGCCAATATGGATGGAGAAGGGGCAAAGGGCCTTGCAGGAAGAAATGTAAAGTGCATGGGGCAGCAACAGGAGGGCCACCCAAGGCCTCCATAATCGCTAAGCCAGAAACATCCTCAGTCCTTGCAAAAGGTTTTATATTTTACCATAAAAACAGTAAGGAGCCACAGACAGATTTAAAGAGTGAGTATGGCATAATCAAACATGCATTTTAGGAAGAATTTGAAAGAAACCATGTAGACAACAGCCTGAGAGGAAGGAGAGGCAATACAGTAGCCACTGAGAATAGTCAAGAAACTATACCTAAGTCCCAACGAAGGATGGGGACATATCCTAAACAAAGGATAAGAAAGAAAGTGCTGTGCTGTGATGTGCATTCTTGGAGATACAAAACATAAAATTAAAATGGCATGGATGATATTTGCCTCTATGAAGTTAGAAGAGCCAGACATTTACACACATGAAATACTAATGAAAGTCAACATAGCTAATAAAAGGTGTAAAACGATTGGCAGAATTATAGCACAAAACAGGATAATACTTCAGAGATAAGAAAGATTGCCGTAGCCAGTGCTTGCATATGTATCTAAGATCAGGACGTCATTTACAGATAGTGTGAAATCGTCCTACACAAGAGGAATGACTCGTGCAAAAGTCCAGAACAGAGCAGGTGGTCAGGCCTAAAAGAAATGGACAGAGCTGTCAAGCAGTGAAAGATGAGGCAGAAAATAATTTAGGAGCAATGATAGAGAGTCCTTAGAGTCAGAATTAAGAGGGTTAGGAGATTAGACTTGATCCTGCTCAAAGTAGAGTTCCAAAGAAAGTTTTAGTGGGTCATAATTAGGGTCTTGATGAAAGGGGTATTTCAGAAAGACTCATCTGGTGATGGCGCTTTCCATACAATGGAAGGGCCAGAAAGAGCCTGGAAGGAGATCAGGCCAATTAGGGGGCTACAGGAGGAACTCGGGCAGGAAAAAGGCCCCAACACAGCGGAGCTGAAAAGATAAGACTGGGCAGAAAGGATCTCACAAAGAAGGATCTTCAGAAAACGTTTTCTGTCCTAATCTGTCTCCAAAAAGAAGTCGAATTATGGAGGCACTTCCCAAAGCTCCCCTCCAGACAATGCCATTCTAAACCACAGCTCTTGTTCCTGCCATGCACGAGCAATTACTAGTCTGGGATAGATTTGTTCCTTTAAGTGACTATGGCTAAAAAAAAACTGAGGATAAAAAGAAGAGATCAGCCTTTGAAATCTTGCCCTACATGGAAAAATAAAGCAAATCCAGGTGGAGGGGAAACCACGAGTTGGAAAGAAAGTACCAAGAGCTAATTTTCCATACATTCTTCTCATGAAAGTGTTAAGTATTCCTTATAGAAATCCTTACCCCCAGGAGGAGTTGTTCAGAGAAGCTAATTAAATGGAGTATGTCAAAGTGTTCCAAAAGGAAAGAAGTATTCATACATGTGTTAGGTGTTAAAAGAAAAATATGTGCTATTGCCCTATTGCTTTCCTTGACGTATCTAATCTTTGCCTTTAAAGATAATGCTGCCAACCCACTACTGCTTAGGAATGCATGGGAGTTGAGGGTTGAGATGAGTTGGAGGTGAGGTACAGTCTATTAAAACAACTTGGAGATCCACTCCATAAAAATATGACCCTTTAAGGATTTACCTCTTAACCACTGGCATCATAATTAATCATCTGTCTTAACTGGTGGAGTTATGAGTTCTAACAAAAATATCATCCTGTTCTCCTTTCAAACTACTTAGCATTCAAATTCAGAAACTTTCATATAAATTTTTGTTAGTTCTAAAAGTTCTTTATATAAGGAAGAAAATTAACCAGTAATCTATCTCCATACTGAATGACTTTCTAAATTTTACCTTTCTCTCCCTTAAAAAAAAAAAAAAATTTCTTTTATATTTGCTGAAGATGAAAACTCCTATGTCAGTGATTGGGATTCACATAAGACCTAATTGCCTCCTACACGATAATTTTGCCACCAGTTTACAATTAGCATGCATTTCTCATGCATGAGTTGACCCAATTACATAACAAATTTTGCCAGTGGGGATTTCTTTTGACTGCTTGTCTTCTGGTCCACCGTACAACTCAATTTCACACTGTCAGCAGCCTGAACATGGTTACAGTCAGTCTCTGTCAAAATGATTTATTTAAATTACAAACAGAAACCAAATCCCTAGATAATCATCCTTAGCCTCACATACTCACCCTTACATTCAACCTAACTTGGAATCAAATCTTTTCATAGTCTATAGACATAGTATTTAATTATCAGGCAATACTGAGTTCCAATAATCTAATATTTTTAAAGTAATTCAAAAAATCTAAGAGAACTAAATCAGCAGTATCCATGCAGGCCTACTAATGGGTATATAATTTATTTTACATTCTAAGAAATCAAGGAAAGATTATGTGGCTGTATCCAAAAGAACACTTAGAATTAATTATATTTCAATAACAAATTACAGTAAGATTTTTTTTCTGCAATCTCAAAAAAAAAAAAGACTCAGATCTTAGTTTTTCTTGTAAAGCAAGCAAGCATTTCTTATGAATGGGAGTAAAAAATAAACAGGTATTTGGGGAAAAGGACACATAACCAAAGTTGTAGCTACCAACGTGGCAAGGCAAAGAATAGAAAGCAGGTGAAAATACAATCAGCTGTAGGCCAGTGATCTACAAACTGACACAGAAGAAGATATAGGCACACACAGGCATACAAAACACTTCCTATGTGTCAGGGACAGGCACAAGTCCTGACAAAACAAATAAAGCTGCGCTGCCTCTTTCAGTCAGTCTGTAAAATATATGATTTTTTCACTAGTCTTTCTGGGTGTTTTGTTTTGTTTTGTTTTGTTTTGTTTTCCTTTCCTCTTCATGTGACATTTCTCTTCCCCCTGAAATAAATTAGCAAATAAATACCTAGTTTTTATCTACAGCACAAAGCCTGTAAAAGTCTCTTGGGGTCTGACTTTCCCATTTTATTTCACAATTTATCCCCAGACTGTCTGAGCTAATTGAAAGTGCAGCTCATACAAGTGTGTAAACAGGCAGAGGAAACGCATCAATAATCTCCTGCCAGCTAGACCAACTCACTGGGATCCGGGTGGGATGCTACTTTGTCATCCTGCTGCTGGGACCCTGAATGCCCTACTGATAAACCCAAGCACACGTAGCAAGAACCTAAACCTAGAAGGAGCCTTCACAGTAACCCCCACGAGCTAGAGCTATCACGATGAAAAATGAAAGGGTTTTTTAAACACCCAAGGGCACAGCGTTCCCCAACTCATATCTGCATATTGTTCTTTAATAACATATTCTTAAAGTATTATTTTAAAAAATACGAAGATGCGTAAGAAAACTTCTGCAACTTATGGATTTATGCCCTGGAATTTGGGAACAAGAAGGGAGACATGGAAATTGAGGACTTCATTGTGAAAGTCTTAAAACAGTCTCTCAGTCTGCACTGTCCACAAAGGGTGCTTTCTGCTACAAAGAGAGACTCCAAGCAGCCTTGAACCTCTAAACAGTTATCCTTGGTTAAAAAGCTTGACTGGCTGGACCAACTTCCCACAAAACCTGCCTTGAAGCCCATTACTGAATTTCATAAACAACCAAACTCCATCTGGACATTACTATACAGCATGAAATGAAGACATCTTCTGGGATGTCTCTGGGAAAAAAAATAGAACTTTTTCTTCATTTTAGAAGCTAAGTTCTGTTTGTTGTCAACCATTACATAAATTCTAAAATCCTGCCTTTTTCGTTGTTCTTCCTGCAGCTATACAAGGTAACATGGCAGAAGAATTTTAAATTGCAGTATTTAATAAATCTCCTGTGTTCAATATGCTGTCATTACAGGGACCAAAAGAAAGGAGGTAGGGCTAATCCACTCACACCTCTTTTATTACACACAATTTGAAATTTATAGTTGTGCCTTATCCCACACCTCAGTAACATATGCAGACTGAGTGGGCATTTCCAAATGATTTCAAATCCTAGACAAATGAATGTGAGTGGCTGAACAATTTTTTCATAACATTGACACAGACACAAGCAATCAAACATGCCCATTCATCCATAACGTATTACCCAAAACACCTAGGAGTTGTCATTAAATTCACTGCATTATGTCTTTATACCTTCTTCAGTCCAAGAAGGTGAATGACAACTTAGAGCCACAAACTATTCAAGGATAAAATGAACTACAAACAAAAACATGGAGCAAAGGGTGAAATAAAGATTGTGGGTAGTTAACCAGCTCCATGAACCTGCACTGAACTTGGGAGTTCTAATGCAAGGCTCCCAAATCTCATCTCCTTCATGATTTTCCAGATGAATCAGCTCCATCCCATCCTCTCCAGCAGGACATTCTGGGGTCTTCCCAGGCCAGACACTTTTCTCACCTTCCTCCTCTCAAACCACACAATCCAGGCTACTGCCAAAAACACTTGTCTGGCGCTCAGTCAGAACTGTTCAGTGGGTTTAAACAAAAGTAGCATGGAAACTGGACTAATCAAGGTTCCACTTTTTAGGTCAATCCAAATTTCTTACAGAAAGACATCCTTGAGTAATATGGAAAACCCAGTTAGGTAATGGAAAAAGGCCATGAAGTTGTAGACTTGTAAGTGAATAATAAATTCACCAGACCCCAGCATATTTAACAGCCTCCCTTATTCAGTACTAGGTCTCTAAGAGTTATATTGAAAAATCTACATTTTTTACTGCTACCCAGATATTAATATACCGCATCATGGCTAGAAGAACTGCTTATAAAACTCCTGTGGTTGCTAACATCCAGACACTGTAGAAAGATTTTTAAAAGTTGTTATCTCAATTATATGCTTTTTACAGATTTAATGCAATCTCACTCAATATGCTTATTATGGATTTAATGCAATCTCAATCAAAATACCAATAGCATTCTTCACAGAACTGGAGAAAACAACCCTGAAATTCATACAGAACCAGAAGAGACCCAGAATAGCAAAAGCAACCCAGGGTAAAAAGAGCAAGGCAGGAGGCATTACAATCTCAGATCTGAAGTTGTTTACAAAGCTGCAATGATAAAAGCTGCTGGTACTAAAACAAATGTAGACATAGCAACAGAACCGAACAGAAGAGGTAGAAACAACCTCAGATGCATTCAACTATTTCATCTTTGACAAAGGGGCCAAATGATACACTGGAGGGAAGATGGTCTGTTTAATAAATGGTGCTGGGAAAACTGGCTATCCACATACAAAGATTGAATCTAGACCCCTATCTCTTGCCATGTACTAAAAGAAAATCAAAATGGATCAAGGAATTAAGTGTTAAAACAGAAATATAATCTCCAGGAAGGAGGTAAAACTTTTAAAGTTATAGGCATAAGAAAAACTTTCTGCACAGAACCCCAGTTGTATAGGAAACAGTACCAAGAATCAACAAATGGGAACATATCAAATTAAAAAGCTTCTGCACAGCAAAGGAAACAACCACCAAAGGGAAAAGACAACCTACAGAAAGAGAAAAAAAAAAACTTTGCCAGCTATTATTCAGACAGAAGATTTATATCTAGAATATACAAATAATTCAAACAAAAATCAGATCCCCACCAAAAGATGCAATCAAACAATGGTCAAGTGAAGTGAACACACACATCTCAGAAGTACAAATGGCCAATAAATACAAGAAAAAATATTCAGCATCACTGACCATTAGAGAATACAAGTCAAAACAACACTGAGATTCCATCTTTCCCCAGAAAAAAAAATGGTCATTATCAAAACATCAAGTAATAGCAAATTCTGGTGAGGCTGGAAGGAAATAGGGACCCTTCTACATAGCTGGTAGGAATGTAAACTAGTACAACCACTATGGAAATCAGTATGAAGATTCCTCAAAACATTGAAACCAGAAATTCCATTCAACCTGTCTTTTCTTTTTCTAGGTACCTTCCTACAAGAGTGAAAATACATTATATCACAGTGACGCATGCATACCCATATACATAGCAGCCCAATTCATAATAGCTAAGTCTTGGAAGTGGCCTATCCACTTCCAAGTGACCAGATAAAAGGACAAAGAAGTCGTGGTATTTATACACAATAGTGTACTACTCTGCCATAAAGGATAAACTTGAATCATTTGTATGAAAATGGATGTACCTTGAGAATATACTGTTAAATGAAATAAATCAGACATACAAGTTTAAATATAACATGGTATCTCTTATTTGAGAAACCCAAAATATAAATAAAGACCAAAATAAAAGTTAGATAATAGGAAGCAGATCTTTTTCAAATGGGAAAGAGGATCAAGAGATGGAGGGGGGGGAGGGAAAAAAGGGAGAGGGGATTTAAAAAAAAAGAATTAAAATGTGTTAAACACATGCAACAACTCCACACAAGGAATGTAAACATTGTGCACTATAAACATATACTAAATTTTTTAATTATATGTTTTTAAAATTCAGCACTACCTAAATTACAGGTTTAATCTAATCAGTATTTGGTACATACTGCTATGTATATAATAAAGATAGGTTAATACATACCTGTGTTATAAGATGGTTTTTCATAATTAAGAATGGATCAGCAAACGACCTCTGGTATCAAATAAAATGTACATTCCTGCTAATGATAAGGGTTGGTGAAATGATCAGTTCTTTTCTAATTTAATATGAATGTTGACTTAATTTGGATATAAATTAAAAGGCTTACCTTTGAATCAACTGTAGTCCTTAAAGTAGCTGTCATGTGGAAGTCTTGTGTAAAGAAGTTTAGCTCTTTTTGAAATAAATTTCTGTGACCATTGAAGAATTGTGATATACCACTGTTTTGGCAGCATTATTTTTATTTTTTAATATGGTCAAAAATGATTCAAAGAAGGAAATGCTATTGAATGTGGCTGCTAGTGGAATACATCTCTAATTTGCGTTTTTAAAAGCAAAGATACGCTTCTGATTTAAGGAAAGGATAAAGAGGAAGAAAAATAGGGACAATTATCACTGTTCATGATAAGTAAGTTGTTAGAATGTGGCAGAAAAAGGAGACAAATGCCACAAATCTATAAAATTCAACTCTTCTCCTGAAAGGAAAAATCTCTTCCTAATATAAAATACACACTCAAAGAATAATAGATAAAGCTTAGGCAACAGGGTGAGAAGGAAAAAGAAAAGTGTATTTTGTTTCCTCCTATTTCACACATAAGATTTTTAAACATCAAATATGCCTGTTTTGAACTTCTGACAAGGAAACTTTTTTCTCAAATTGTGTAACAATTTTATCTGAAAATGTTATATGTCTGAATATACACCCATATACACATGTACCTCATGATAATGGCCAAATATCAGTATAAATTTATCTGCTAACTAAAAAATTCCTAGAAATCAAGGCTACATCACACAATTTTACATATTCAAATGTTAGTGATGGTGTGACATATGAAATATACTTTGTGAATAATGAGTATTGCATGTTTGCTCATAATTTTATATCACACAGCTGTTTGTTTTTATTCATATTTCCTCTTGGATATCTAACACTGAGCTAATTTTGTGGAAAAATACATGTTGACACACTTCATATAGTATTTTGGAAGTAACATATTAGGTATGTGTTACAAAAATTAAGAATAACCTGCTTACTCACCTTTGATAGATAATACACTGAAATCTAGTATATTTTTAACTCTGCTAGTTACAATTTTCTTTTTAAAGGAAAATACATTACTGCACAAGACATGGATTTCAATTCCAACGTAACCATAGGTATATATGTTTATTTCAAAAATAAACTGCATATACATATAACTAGGAACAATGAGATTTTTTTAAAGATGCTTAATATTTTTTAGACTTTATATTTTATATTTCTATGCTTATTTACTGCAAAGAAAACCTATCAGATTTTTTACCTTAATTCTAAAAATTTTATTTTGCAAAGACTCAGAAGGGAGAGCCATTCAAAACAAGACACTGTAATTTAGAGTAACTTTAGGCTCCAGGTTACCGATGAAACCAGCATACAGGAGGACTCCGAGCACCCTGCATGTCACAGCAAGTCACCCAAACTCATGCTCCCACCCAGGAACACACAGCAGGTGACCACATCACCAAGGAAACGGCACCTACATTACTGATTTGCTCCTGTGTCCTCTTCAGCCTCTGCAGTTCAGGAGTGTCGGTAACGATGCTGAAGCCTCTCCCTTTGCTTTCTTCAAAATCTCTTTTGTACTTGACCTAACAAGAAGGAGGGAAAGAAAAGAAAACAGCAGTCACAAATCCCACTCAGGACAGGCAGGGACCACAATTCCTACCAACAGCTCCCAGCAGAAAGCACCCTCACAGAGGACAAGGTCTGACCCTCACAAAGAGCAGGGTCTGGCCTGCCACCTGGCTTGTGGCCCAGCGACCCTACCCACCGAGGGAGCTCAGACAAGTTACCTACCTGTTCTGTGCCTCAGTGGCTGTCAAATGGTGATAATAGCAGCAATTTAATTGGTTGTATGGATAGGATCAAATTACTCAATGGTTGTACATGGCTAATTGCAACAAGTAATGCTGAATAAAAATTACTACCATCATCATGAATACTAAAGAAGACAGTGGAAAAGTAAAGTTAAATCATCTGCTCCTGGGTATGTCCTGCCAGTGGAAAGGCATCTTTTTGAGCCTGAACTGCCCTAGGAGGAAGGACATACAAGCAAAAACCCCATGCCATGAAGTTTTCATGCCATGCCACAGTCACAAACATACCAACTTGACTGCATAATGCCATACTGCCAGATGTCAAGTACATAATTGCTGGTGGAAATATTTACAAACCAGACTGCACTTCAGGCATCAAAAGCTTCTCCCATGTCCCATTGGTATTCTGTGTGCTGAGGTACCTAAAATGTGTTGTTCGATGTTTAAATATCTTGCCTTTCTAACTACATCCAGAGAGACTAAATTTCACTGTTTCCTAGGACTGGAAGAGCCACTGATAATTTCACCAGGTCCCACTGCCTGTTGAGCATAACAGTCACTGTTATGCCAGCTAAATATTCTTCCTGGAAGGACTGTGAAGGTCACATTTCTTTGTTCTTATTGCAAACCTAAAATCAGGAAATGTGTGAACACATTTTGACAGCTCATGCAACTCCCATTTTGCATTCAGAATTATAAGCCTCAAATTAACATGGAAATTACAGAAGCTTACAAAAATAGGATTCCATAAGTAGATTCTGTATATATGTGAAAAGTTCACGTAGTTGAGCAACAATGAATGTTTTTGTTGGGACAGTTACAGATTTAAACACTCAATTCTCCCGAGCATCGTTATCCCAGAGCTACTACAAGATTTTCTCTTACCAGATGAGCTTGAAAGAAAGAAAGCAAAAATCTCTGATGACAACAAACACAAAGATCTAGATAATTCGTATCACTTTAATTTATGTAATTTTCTCCCCATACCTCTGTTGAAACTTACAAAAATATTAAAACCTCTTACATTATTCTCATAAATAAAACATCCAATAAATTGTACTATTTTGATCCCAGAGAAAACCTGAGTGCATTTACCCTTCTAACTCTCAATCTCCCAGTAGGTATGAAGACAACCACCTTGGTACATTCTCAGTGCTTTATGCCTAAGTGGGGAAGCCATTTAGCTTTGGCTGGGAGTGAGCACTAGGGTGCACAGCAGTAAAATAATAAAAGTAAGAAAAATGACAAGGTTGAGCTGGCAACAGGCAAAGAGGTGCAAGAAAAAAAATCAATGCAGCCAAATCCTAATGCCCTAACACCAGTGCCACAGAAAGCACAATCACATACTCTTCCTGTTATTTTTTAATAACAATTTACATAGAAATAACCATAAAAGAAAACACGTTAAATTTTAGAATTATAGATTTGGAGTTAACTTCCATTTAACAATCCTTTCCACATTCACAAGACACATAAGAATCACCTGATTTTGATTTGCCTATATAAGTGACTAGTTTTAGAAAAGTGTGCGATCAGCTCTGTAGATGGCTTGCAGCTTTTGGAAAGGTATTTATTCCTCTTCATGGCAGGGTACACAGCCAGGCTTCCTACACTCTCCACACCTACTCAAGCATCAAGGGTTTCTTCACTGCCTACCATGGGGCCCTTAGCTCTTTCACAGTCCCATAGCCTGGCTCGCGGGAGTTGCTTGACAAAAAAATTAAGAAACGGAAAAGGGACTGAGAGAAAGAAGAGGAAAGCAAGCAGAGAGGGAGGGTCTGATGGCTACATCTAGAGGTCAGAGAAGAATGTCACACTCAGGAACCAGAAAATGGCTCCGTCTGGAGGGGTACCTGGCGGAGGAAGCGGGGTGGCGTGTAGAGTAAGGGCCAGAAGACACATCTACAACACACAGTCCTAGCTCACGCTGGGGGAGAAACTGCCAGCAATCACACTCTGGTAAATTCCCTTATTTTCAACCCTTCCTCTCTCAGAAACTCCTGCTTCTTCCCCCGCAAAAATGCCTTTTCTTCACTTGTATTTAACATTAGACACAAAATTACTGTGGTGGGTTAACAATTGGTGGTCAACTTGTAACACCCAGCTGAACTGAATCGTGGTGCTGGGTGTGGAGGGCCCACCTGAGGATTGTTGCCGACAGCATAACAGGAAAACTGGAGGGGAAGAGGCGGGGCTGTTGATGCTCCTGGAGAAGTTTGTTGTGCTGGTTTTCCTGATAATGAATGCAGTTGGTCTCATCATCAGGAGTATTCCGGACCTCACTGTCACTGAGGATGGCTGTGGTTCTCTTTGGGGGATCTCTGGTCCTTTAAACATTGCTTCCTGGCTCCAGTGCAGATCCCTCATCCTACTGGCACAGGTCCTTCATCCCACCGGCACAGGCTTTCTAGCTTCCACCACTGACCTTTGGTCCTTCCCAGTGCAGACCCCTGATACAGACCTGCATGAGACACTGTCATGGGCTCTAGGCCTCCAGCTTGACTCATAGAGGACAGTGTCATAGACTCCAGGTCTTCAGCTGGACTCCTGCAGGACATTGCTGTGGGATCCAGGCCCTCAGCTGGATTCTTTGGGTCTCTAGTGCATGGGAAGATCTTCTGCACTCTTTCTGCATTTGACTCTTTGGGTGTATGTTATAAAATTATATGTCCTGTATTAATTCCTTTCCCTTGCAAACCCTGACTACAGTTGTCACCTCTGGTCTATCATCTATTCTATTTCTCTTTAAAAATGTTTCATAGTGATTTCATAGATAACAATGTCAGGTATGGAGGAAAACCATGTCTGGAATCTCCCCCTTGAATGTTCATTTATTCAATCTTTTGTTCACTGGGAAAATTATTGAACACCTAGTACAGTATATGTCAAGTGTACTCCACGTGTGGGAACAGGACAACAAAGAGAACAGTCGACAATTCCTGCTCTCACAGATCTTACGTTACAGTACAAGGGGTGGAAAAGATACAAGTTTAAGCTAGTCAAGAAAATGGCATGTTAATGAAACGTACTAAGAGAAAAACTGTAAGACAGTGGCTGTTGGGACATGAAGCCACTGCAGAAGCACCCCCGGAGCTACATCATGTACTGACTTGGGTTTGAACAGCCTCTCTCTGGCCACCCACTACAAACCCACTGGCAGGGTCAGGACCAAAGCCAGGAGCCCAGTGAACAGGCACTGTGGGAACTTCTCCAGTCGTCCTCTCTCAGAAATAGTCCTGGGACCCCAGAAATCCAAGAAAGTTCCTGCTCCCGCCCTACCTTCAGGACCTGGCTTCCTGTTTGAGGGGACGGCAAGGACAAAGGAGAAAGAGGACAGAGTTAAGAGAAACCAACCTGAGTTCAGAAAGAGTGTACAATATCTGGGTAATGCAGTCTGTTTCTCCAGTATCTCCTCTCAAGACTAAATGAAGGCACTATTAAAATGCACTCAAATTCAAACGTCAGAAATTCACAAAATCAGCAAATAGATTTGCCATATTTGTCTTCAAAAGCAATTTTAAGCTGTTATTTATTTCAAATACTGAATACTATACAATATTAACCTATGTATGCATGTGTGTGCACACACTGATATTTTATGTGTGAATACATGAATGCATGTGTATGTGATTATAGACACATGTGTACATGTATTTGTAGTATACGTTATCTGTAAAATGCACAAGTGCACATACTTATCTTCTACCCAGAGATTAAACAAAACTCATGATCAGGAGAATAGACAAAGAATATGATAGCCAAGAATTCCATTGATATTTTTAATTAGCCAAGGGCAAGGAATCTAGCCACTGAATATCCACTTGCAGAAAGTGATGTCACTTCAAGTTTTTTTCCTTTGCAATGAAGCTGTTTAATTATATTAACAAAGACTTAAACCTAAAAGGAAAAATAATAGATAGAGTAGAAGGATGCTGTAAAAGGAATTCCAAATATGGACTACAGAGCAAAATAAAAAATGATAGGAAGTAGGGAGACAGATCATTCACTAAATGGAAAGGGGAGTGAGAGATGGTAGGAGAAGAGAGAGAGGAAAGGATGAAAAAGAATTAAGATGTATTATATACATGCACCACTCTCCATGATGAATGTAAATATTATTTACTCCAAAAATGTACTAATAAAAATAAAAATTGAAAAAACAACATTAGAAGAAAAAAAAAGAAAGAGGAACAGACGTTTAAGGGGATCCACACAGTCTATCCCAAGGGACCAGAACAGCTAGGAGACACCCAGGGCAGAGGGAGAATGGTAGTCAGCCTTAAACACAGCAGTGTCAAATGGAAACCTAAAGCCTGCAAGCACGTTTATTACTGATCTGTGTTACTCTGCTCTTTATTTCATATTCTTCTACTACAGTGCAATAGATAATAGACTTCACTGTCTTCTATGGCGTGATGGATTCATCCATTTTTCCAGGGAGACTGTGAGGGTTACAGTATTTTAAAACTGCACGCAAAATTCTTAGTTTGATCTGTGGAACTTAATGCTCAATCACACACCATCTTGTACAGGTCAGGCAATTCTAAGCCACTGGAGAAAGCGGGTGGTAGGCTTCTCTTTGCCACCCTCAGTTTCCCTTGGTGATCAGCATACAGTAAAGGATTAACTATTTTAGCAATGGTTACTATCTGCTTTTGTATTTTTAAATCTAAAATGCAGGAAAGTGGTTAATCTCACAAGGCTAGACAAGAAGTGGACACCATGAAGAAAATCTGATTAAGGGCTTTTCTAAAGGTGAAGTTAATCTTAACACATTAAGTTAAAAAAATGAACTCAATAGTAAATTTGCTTTTTTATAAATTAATCTCATAATTTGTAAATTTATGGTTAATTAAATAAAATTAAAATTATAATTACCTTTTCAACATAATTAAGAAGCATTAAAAATAATTTCCATAGATTTTTACTATTAAATTAGCCTTTCATTGAATTTGCAGAGGTACTTAAAGATATTTACAAATTCGTCAAGTTTCCATATACACTCACAACCTAACTTTATCAGATTTGGGCTTGTTTTACTTTAAAAAAAAAAAAGAAATATACCTTTAACTCTAAATAAATTCTCTACTACATAATAAAGCATACTTTAATTAATTTCTCAATCAGCTAAGGTAATTAAAAAATCACACCAAGGACACTCAAGTGTAGCTTCGTAGTTAAGAGCACAGGCTCGGGAATTAGAGAAATTCATCTTGAGCCCTGGCTTCACCTATTACAAGCTCCGTGACCTTAGGCAACTTCCTCAATGTCCTTAAGCCTCAGTTTTTTGTGTGTGTAAAAAGTAAACATAATTGCGGTACAATAATGATAGCACTTTTGTGAGAATATAAAGATGATGATGATGCCTGATATCCACTGAGTGTCTCTAAGCACTGTGCTGAACACTTAAGGGTTGATGGGAATGCAGTCAGGACCAGAAGCCCAGTGGACAGCGGTAAGAAGGGCTCAATGCTGGCTTCCCGCAGGCAAGGCCTGCTCACTCAGGGGAACACACGACAGGTACCATGCCATCTGCAGATGGGAGTCCCTCGGTCCTTTTTGGATTACAGCAGAATGTAAATAAAAAAAGAAATAAAAAATTAAAATGTGCGTTGTATACACTCTCTTCAGATAAATTGTGGCAGCTATGCATTCTGACCCACTGTATAGAGAAAGGAAGTTCTCAGAAGTCACAGAGCTAAGAAGGGGCAGATGTCCTTCTATATCACTAGCTCTGGCAACCTCCCAGATACTATCTTTCCATTTACCTGACCAAGAAAAAAATGCCAAAATGAAAAATATCCAAATGAATGCAAACTGTAAACTATGTCCTATAATGGCGCAGAGGTGAAAATAGAACCAATTAAATATTTCTTAGCAGAGGATGTCAGGAGACCTGCATAGCTTAAAATTTTAGCTAATTCATTATTTGTAATGGATCCTGTGGTGCCACAAAAGTACTGCAATAAGAATTGTGAAGCAAAAAAAAAAAAAAAGATGAACTAAATACTTCATCAGAAATGCTGTTCAGACATTTCATTTGTTAACAATTATAGAAATTTTCAATTAATAAAGATCAAGTTGTGGGGTACCACTGCCAAAATTGTGGTATTGAAAATATTGATCAAAGCAAAAAGTATGCCTACATTAATAAACAAAATAGCTACCAAAAATATATACACTTAATTTCTGTTTTCACCAATAATTTTACAAATAGAATTTAACAACTCAGACAACCTATGAATTTTGGCTTCTGAACATATGTTCTCTTAATTATCAATCCTTTAGAAATAGCCACTCTCATTACATGATTATAGCTTTTAAATATAAACGGTTTAGTTCAAATACAGGCTTGAATATTATGGAAATTATGTTCCACTAGAAGATACCAAGTAGGGTTAAATAAGAGACAGAATAAAAATTGTAACAGGGAACAATCCTATAAGTGTATTTAGAATTATAAAGTATTAGAAAATGACTAATAATTCAGGAGAAAAACAACTTCCCAACTTCAATAAAGAAAAGAAATAAGAATAAATCAAGAATCGAGTAAGTATATATAAACAGCTGAACTAACACAAAATAGCTATGAAAATGAAAATAATTTGTCCTTAATCTCAAAGTGTCATAGATGATGAAGTGAGACACAAAAGGTTGGGAATGTAGCTCAGTAGGAGGGCACTTGCTCAGCATGTGGAAGCCCTGAGTTAATCCTAGCACAGGAGTTAAGGGGGACAAAAAGAAAGGAGTTGACTAACTCCTCAATTTTCTTACATATACTTGCTCCCTAACTAATTCATAAAGTCAATACAATGGTTCCTAACATCCCTCCCACATCTACAATGACATCACCCACCAGGCAAACGCCAACTGTTGTTGTTGTTGTTGTTTTTAATAAGAAAACCAGACAGATGCAGTGCACACCTGTCATCCTAGCACTCAAGAGCCTGAGGTAAGAGGGTCACTATGAGTTCAAGGTCAGTCTGGGCTATACCGTGAGTTCAAGGCCAGCCTGAAACATACCAAGACCTGTCTTTAAAAAACAAAACAAAAAACAAAAAAGAAAGTATATTTCTTGTACTTTTAAAAATTAAATAAACACAGCAAGTATGTATAAGAAATAGCACGAATAAAAATAAATACGTTATACTCAATGTGTGCACAAATTTACTAAGATGAATCCATGATTTACAGTTTCACTATACACAGAATTGAAGGATCTCAGCAAGTAATGATAATAAAAAAAATTTAGAATGTTATAAACTTAATACAGAGTTTCATTTAAAGTATAAATCTCCTAGAAATTTTACAGGTTATTAAAAAACCTATGTTACAGCTAGAAATATAGTACTAATTCAGGTCTTCTGTGGAGAAGAAACTATTAAGATAAATATATTAGAAGTGTTGGGGAATCAGGTAAAGAATTATGACTTCTTAGCTAACAATGAGAGTTTCACATGGATTAGAGATTCTGTTTAAAAAGATTCTGGCATGATGCCTCCCTGCTATGTAGCAGCAGCTATGATTTACTCAAGACTAAAGGTAGTAGACATTGTACTACATACTTGACAAACTATTTTGCTTAATCTTCCAAATCACTCTAAAAAAGAAGCATTTTACCATTTTTCATATATAAGAAATACCATGGAACCTATAGTTTGGTTCACCTAAAATCTCTGTTATGGTTTCCATCTGGAACATCCCCCCAAAGGCTTATCTATCAAAGCTTTGGTTCCCAAAGCAGCAGTGTTTACAGGTGGAATTCTGGAAAGTGATTGGATCATGAAGGCTCTATATTCATCAATGGATGAATCCATTAATAGTCATAATTTAATGGAATATTGGGAGATAATGGAAACTTCAGGAGATGTGCCTAGGGGAATAAGACACTAGGGCATGTCCTTAACGAGTATCTCATGTCCCTGTTCCTCACTCACTCCATCTTTATTATCCAGCCACCATGAAGTGAGCCCCTCTGCCTCACCATTCAGTCCCCACCAAGATGTTCTGTCTCACCACAGAACCACAAGCAAAGGAGACGAGTGACCATGGACTGACACCTCTAAGACAGTGAGTCCTTTTAATCTGTTTATGTCAGGTATTTTGGCAACACAACAGAAAGCTGACAAACACACCCTCCTTCTTAGGCTTCATTGATCCATCTAGACTTTCTCAAGGAGCTCCACTTTCTTCTAAGAAAGACCCATTTTCTTAACCACCATGGACTTGGCCATTGGTAGTCATCTGGCCTAAATTAGTTCAAGGTAAAATGCTTAGGGGACTTGGGACTCAATGTGTAGCATGAGTGTCTCCCTCTGGCTACTAGAGCTTTAAGATACAAAAGTTTGGAATTATCAACATCCACGTTTGCCACCACCACAAGGCACAGGAGTACATACGTAAAGTTCATCTGCCAAAAAGAGTGTGTTGGTCTAGTGACATTTGACCCTCACCATTCCTTAAGCCCTAGAAAGTGCATTTCTATCCCCACATTTTTTCCCAGAGCAAATGTGATTTTAAGTTTAAGTTGATTAGTACAATTTAGGTATACATAATGACCACATTCATTATAGGGAATTTGTATCTGTATGTGATATATCTTGTTTCCTCTTGGTCTTTCCCATTTATCTTCATATTTTATATCCCAGTATCTTCAAAATAAATGTCCAAGTTGATAACGAAGGGGCTTTCTATCATTTGTAGCCATGAGTCCCAACTCATACAGGAAACTGAGGTTTGGCAGCTGAGTGGCCTTTGCTGGTTGGTAAATAGTAGAGTCAGGATTCAAACCCAGATCCGCTGTCCCTAATGCCTTTATCCTCCTGCCCTAACATGCTCTGAAATGCCATTTCTAATATCCTATTTCTATACCAAAGACTGCTATATATTAAAATACAGCTTTAATGAAAATATACAATTAATTAAAAAGACCTTAAACATTATTTCTCTTTAAAGACTTTAAAAGATTTTAAGCAACACTATAGACATGGTCTTAAAAAAATTTTAATTGTTCTTTCATGTCACATTCATGAGCCAGCATTGACTCTTTAATAGTTACACACACTACCAATTAGATGCTCCGTAGGCAGGCACCAACTGAGAAACTAAGGTGACGACTTCAAAGTGAAACTTTAATTAGTCATAAAGTGCCAATTTGGAAAAGCTTGTAGGTCAATTCATTACTTTTACTTTTAAGTTAATTCTGATTTTCAACAGAAAAATTAGATAACTATTCAAGAAAAATCCCAAAGCTTCATGCTTAATGTTATAATTAGGAAAACTATCTTTTAAGCCTACACATCAATCAATATATTATCCTGACTGTTTTCCTGGGAAGTTCTATGATTTGATACAAAGTCATGATGCAACGAGTATGATTATATTCTTTTCTTACCCACCTCAAAGCTGCCTCCCTCTAACACTAACAAGCATCTAATGAGTCAATTTCTAGATCCATCTCCCAAAAGGACATGGGCTCTTTCTTTTTGCTTCAGAATAAACATGCAAGAGGCAATATTTTCTTTGTAATGTGGAAATAAAGCAGAATTGGCCATTATGGTTACAAAGAGAAAGACTAAAGGAATAAAATCCTAAAAATACTGGAAGTGGGAGAAAGGAACCAGTTTGTGGCTGACATGGAAGAGTTTCCACTTCCAATAGTTCTAATTTGGGGGTGCTGTTCTACCTGAGCCCATGCACATCCCACTCAGACATTTCCACAACCTGTGAGAACACAGCTGTTTGAGAAACAAGAATGGGTTGACACTGCCAGCAAGCCAGGTGGTCCCTTGTTTGGAATCCACCTGGTCTGAGTTTTCTCTTTGTCAGCACCATCAATACAGTACCACAGCAGTAGCGAATGCTATTATAAGGATCGTGTGTGTTTGGGATCTTTAAATAAACTCAAACAAAACTACCCCGAATGTAAATTTGTTAGTGCTTTGAATCGTGCTTTCCGACTCTAGTGAACCCATGTCAGGACGAGTTACACCTGAAAACCTGCATGCATCCCATAACCTCACAAAACCAAGCGGCCCAAAGCTAGAAGTAACCCTCCAACTCCAGCAGCATCTCTGGCCACAACAACATTGAGTGGGGTCACTACTGTCCAACCCATCACTTAGCAGATGGAGAATCTGCTGCCAAAGCAAATCCATATATTCAATGTGGACAGTAAAGAGATTTAGATATTGACAGAGTTCCGAGGTACTATTTGACCAATTAAAGAGATGAGGAAAGGGCGCCTAGAAACTTAAACCTAATTAATCAGAGACCCCACTGGATCCTCGTCTGATGGACAGCCTGACAAGCCAATGAGCAGCACTTATTTAATCAACGCCCGGGTTGCAAAACGCAGTGCCACAAAGCATCAAGTCCTTACCTGCACCTAAAAATAAAGAAGCAGAGCTTACTAAAAATATGAGGTTCTCTGTAATGCACACATGGGAACAGACATTGTTATTAATAGACCTTGTCTCCTAAGACCTTAATCTCAGCTTCAGTCAAGGATAAAGTTTCCAGGCCCAGATGTTTTTATCAGAATACCCAAAGCCAAATCTCCCTAAATGCCAGCATCTCCCCTCCAAAGAAAGTCTTCCATTGCATTGCCCTTTAGATAGACGCCAGAAGTCACCATGTCACATTCACTTAAGAAGGGACAAATTAAAGAGGTTAAAGTACTGACCTAAAGTTAAAAGCGAAAGAAAGTGAGACCATAAGAGAGTTTTACTTTCTTCTCCCAGCAGGTCATCCTCGTCCTCCTCCTCTGCATCAGTGTTTGACTTGTCAAAATTGCTTTGCTTCATCTGCACCCAACATCTAAATCATTTGACAGGCACATAACCTTATCAAATTTCTAGTTATAGTACAAATAGAGGTAACAAACCATATCCACGGAAATGGATAACAGCTCACACAAAGAGCAGGGCCGGCAGGAGAGGGGCAGCCACTGTGGGCATGCTGGCCTGGGAGGCCACAGGAAAGGGAGGAGGTCTGGGAAGGATAAAAGGCTCCCTCCACCAAATCCAATCGGTGCCCCAATGCTTCTGCCTGAGATCAAATCAGCCCAAAGGCTCCATGCCAGGGGTGAAAAAGAAATGTGAAATTGGCAGTGTTTGTCTACTCCAACTAACATTTAAACTTAAAAGGCAAATGTAACAAAAAGCATCAGAACGGTATCTTTGAAAGTCTTCTGCTAGCTATAGTATGCACTGACACACAAAGCTGTGTTACAGAGGTTCATTTCCTAATCCAATGGTGTAACACAACGAATAATACAGCCTCGACTGCATCCCAAATGGTGAGGATCCCAAAACAGCTGAGCTAAAGAAAAACAGACTTTAGAAGGGATTTCTACTTCATTCCACATTTTAAGATTAATTTTTTTTTACACAATATGGTATGAAATACAAATCCTTTTTAAAGTCTATTTTTCTTTAACTTACATTTTTTGGGCTCCCAACACTTGTGGAAATATTACAGAAGAAACAATGAAAATAAATATAAAAAAATATGTAATGAGCTAGATTATCCTTCCATTAAAACAGACTCAAAATTAGATTTCAGTTCATCTGACTATCAATATCCCAGCTTCTCTGACACTCTCTTGGTTTGAGATCTTGTAATCCCAATCACAGGAAAGGCTCATCCAGGCTTAAATTCACTAAGAAAAACACCAAATCCTTTTAGTTTTCTAGATCAAGACAGATCAGTAACATCCTAAAGAATATACAGCAGACTAGTGTGAGGTTATGGTCCATGTATCCACCCTACTCACTATGCCTTGGTAAAAACACAGGGAGGTAATAACAAACAAGAAAGAGACGCTTAATGATATGAAAAGTGTGGGGAACCCAGTTATCTAAGAAATTGCTTATCCAAGTAAAAACTGACCAACTCTGGTGAACAATATGGATACCACTTTCCATATTAAATTAAACCACCTGTGAGTTAAAGTGGAATTTTAGTAAGGTAGCTTGGAGTAATGTTTGCTTGATGAGACTCAAATACTCCAGTGAAATGTTTTGAGCCTAATTCTTATCAGTCTTGAAAAAGTGCTAAATTCTTGCCTTTTAAAATGGAAAAGTGATAAATATAAGTTTACTTTAAGATGAGTCAAGAAGAAATGATACTTAGTGTTTGCTAAAAAGCACTTACTATGTAGATCCCAGCTTAAACTTTGTGTGTCCTAAAAAATCACTGGCTAGAGAAGACATCGAGTTTAAAAATAGACTCACTAATCTATGGTCTGCTACAAGGATGGTCTGCCTAAACACCAATAAAGGTCTTTGTTTTGTTTTTTTAATGCATGTTTTAATGTTGGCTGCATGATCACAGGAAACTACTTTGTCTCACTCCCTTCCTGGTATTACACACAATTCTATTGCACTTCACCAAAGAAATGCACAATTGCGATTACTTTGTAAGGTGGAAAATAAAAAATATCCTAATCATTGGGATCAACATCTGTCATTTCTTGGCACCCAGCACCCACCGCCCCTGTTCTTGAGCTTCCTTCATTTGCTCTGAACTCTCGGCTCCCAGTTCTCACCAGTGGTGTAACCGGAACTGGTTATTCAAAGCAGGGTGATGCATCGCTACAAGATTCTTCCAAGCCTGGATCTAACACCCAATCAGGCCCAGAGACCAGCACCACTGTGTTGCTCAGGGCCACTTCACCAGAGTTTTGGCTCCTACAAGGATGTAGGATGAAGAAGTGGCAACCACCTCACAACCACATGAGGTGAGACAAAATACCTGGCACCCAAAGTTAGGGAAAGAAAGATTTATTTCTTACGGTTCTTGGAAGTTTCAGTCCATACTCAGTTGGCTGCAAGGCAGCGTGGCGTGGCAGGACAGCTATTCATGGCTGCTGCAAACAGCAAAGCACAAATCGGCAAGAGAGAGAGAGACACCATCTTCCAGCCCTTACACCATATGCTGGCTCCACCCCTGGGCGGGTGAAACACTCACACCACCAATCCAAGTGCTAGATTTGGTCACATCCATAACTGCATGAGGTTTTGGGGCCACTGACATAAACCATGACAGATGGAGCGTTGGACACACTCTGAGTGCCTCTCAGCAGCCTCACCCTAGAAGCAGGTTCACCCCAGGATTCCTCGGGCACTTAAGCCAACCATGCTAATGCTAGCTAGGGTTATTAGGCACTTGCAACAAAGACAGGACTGATACAACCATCTACAACTTTTTTAGCACATAAAATACCTAAATGGGCTTTGGAGCTTTCCACTTACTGTCCTTTTGGTACCATACCTCTCATCTACTGGGCCAAGGCATAACACCGCTGTTTGTGATCACAGCTCAATTACCACACTAGCAGAACAGTAGCTTAGATAATCCTAAGGGGCAGATACTCAAAAGGTATTTGCATATAGTTTGGGAATATTTTAAACACTCTCAGAAACCCATAAAACACCACTGAATGCAGTGTAAAGACTTTTTAACAAATCCTCAGATAGAAGTCACCTCCCCAACCTGCTGCACATAAATAAAATGTACACAAACACAAATTACCAGTATCAATGCCCACTGATTCAAGGTATCAGCAAAGGTGCCCTGGATTGTCTTTGTAGAAAATTAAGTGTGAGCAAGAAATTAGTTTTCCAAATTTGCTAGTGTCATTATTTGAGCTACTGGTGATAACCACACTTATTATATGCAGTAAAATAATATCAAAACACCATTTAAAATGATTTGCAGAAATGAGAACACTTCCAGAAGAAAAATGAAAACAAGATAACTGATTCAACTGTGTATACCCATCGATCCTAGTTTTCCATGAGGGAGAAGTGCTAAGAACAGGATCTGATACATGTCCTGTTTATACCCTCTGAATACAAATAATCTAAGTATGCATAAGTTTTTACTATTCCCTTCTAAAAAGTTTTTTGTCAATATGTTTTTTCTAACCAATTTGATTTTATTTTTCAACCATAGTTTTATTTAGAAATATCCACTGAAAAGCAAACAGGTAAGTTCTGATAGCAACTCCGATATCTTAAGAATGTCAAATTTTACAGGGATTTGCACAAATTAACAATGAAGTTTAAACTGGGGGCACACACCTGTAATCCCAGCCCTTGGGAAGCTGAGCCAGTGTTGTCAAGAGTCCAAAGTGAGCCTGGGCTACATAGTGAATTCAGGGTCAGCCTGAACTACATAGCATCCCCCGTCTCAAAAAAACAAAAACAAAAGAAACTTAAAATGAGTCATGGGAGGATGTCAGAACATTCACTGGCTGTTCTACCCATAGTCTACTTTTTTTCTTTTTAATTTTGAACCAGGATCTCCTTAAGTTGCTAATTTGCCCAAACTGGGCTAAAACTTGTGATCTTCCTGCCTGAACCTCCCAGAATGCTGGTATTCCAGGTCTGTGCTACCATGCCCAGCTCCATATTCTAATTTCAATAAAGAATAATTCCTTAGAAGGCTGAGGCTGAAACCAGGGACCCTACCTCCTAGGAACAATTAGGGAGTGAGCTGGTGAAAGACCCTGGATCCCAAATACGGGCGGGGAGGAATTCAGTGAGAGCTTGGCAGCCTCCCAGAGAAATCTGTTTCTTCACCATGAGGGCGAGAAAATTAAATTAGATAATTTCTACAGATCTCACAGAAGGCTAAAACCTTATGATTTGTTTTCTAAAATTATCTAGAAAATTAGACATGAAAGCTGTGAGAACTATTACCCTGAAACAGCTTATGATAATCACCAAATAAATACAGAGTCAGTATGTCCCTACCGTAATGCAAAAGTCTACACTAAACACAAATGGGACTTACTTTTAATTTATTTTTAACTGATTTTTTAAAATCTTCAGTGCAGAGAGCTTTCTGACTAACCTCTTCCTCACCGTAAAAACGAACCTGGAAAAACCTCTTCTTAATTATTCCAGTTCTGTAAAGCAATAAACTTAATAAAGTTAAGTCAAATTGAAAGAAAAAAGAAGTCGTGCCCAAAATATCTGTTCATAAGTATTCACAGGCAACCAGTACTATACGGTCCAATTATATATGGGGCACAAAACATTTAAAGTAATTTAAATAAATAAATTTATTTTTAAAAATTTATTGGTCTGTCCAGGAACAGAACCCAAAGCCTGAACTCATTAATATGTGAGTTAGGTCAACTGAGCCACTACACCACGAACTAATGAGACCTTTCACTTACCATGGATACCACAGACTCTAGAAAATGCTACCCAGAATACAAACAAGGCAAAACTGCCTAAACATTTCAGATACTAAGAAATAGTTGTTTCTTAAGGTCAACTGTAAGTTATAGCTTAGTTAATTAAGTCCTATTTTAAATGCCTTGGGGAGTTAGTATTTAAAATTCTTCTAAAGCAATTACCGTCTTAAAGAAAAAATAATGGACCCAAATTTATCTATTTTGTAAATCTATGCAGTTTATCAAAAGGTAAAAATTATTAAACAGCTCACTCAATAATTAATTTTTAATCAAAACCTATAAAGAGAAGGAAGGATCATTTTCTGGTAATGAAGTTTTCCTGGCAAACATCCAAAAGTCCAACAGAAAGTTTAGTTTTAAAGAAGAAAAAGTTCTTCAAACTTCTAAAAATTAAGATTATATTAAAAGCAGGCACACAAAGAACATAATAAAATTTAATAGCAAGCTTGTATACACTACATTGATTTCCATTCTCATTTCAAATCAAACTATCATAACATTATTTCAACTTAATAACAAAATTGTTCGTTTCCAAGCTATCTGAAGAATGTAGTTGCTAGTTTATTTGACAGGGTCCAAAGGATGAACTAAATAACTTAGTGAAATAGAATATTACATTTTTCATGTAGAACAAGATAAATTATTGAACAAAAACTATTATTTTTGAAAAAAGGAAAACTGCTAGTGAGTTTCAACTTGACAAAGGAGTATTTTTGTTTCATCCCTTTTTGACAAGGAAAAGTTCTTACCCTACAAAACTTTGAGTTCTGCCTTCTCTAAGCTAGAAAGAGAATTAGAGGCACTCCATAAGCTGAGGCCATGTTTTTGTTCCAGGTTTCTGTTGCTCTCACAAGCACACGAGGCTGAGTAACTTATAAAGAGGTTTTTGGAGGCCATGCATAGTTTGGTGGTCAAAGAGGATGACTGCACATACTTTGTTTGCCTTTGGTGACTGCCTTCTGGCTACATCACAACACAGTGGATGGTATCACTGCTAGAGTACATGCAAGAGGAAGAGATAAACAGTGCCTGCAGAAGAGTAAGTCAAAGGAGGTGCCAGCCTCTCTTATCATGACCCATTCTCGTGGCACCCAATCTAGGCTATGAGACCAGCATTAATCCCTTCCAAGGACGGTGGGCCATGAGCTCACTACCAACCACTAAGATCCACTTCTTAAAGGCACCCACTTCAATGCCACCATGCTGGGGACAAAGTTTCCAGCAAATAAACCTTTGTGTGGCACACCCAAGCCATAACAATCCCTAAGAGGGTATAGAAGAAGCCCTGGGAAATCTCCCTTCATTTATTCCTAATTTTTGTCCTCTGAAGGCCTTCTTCACCATACCAAAGTTAGCCTCGGTTTATTATACACCAAAGTAACCCTCTCTCATCATTTCTATTTAACACCTTCAATGTCCAGTGACCCCGCCACCCCATCTCTATGCACAAGGTGATCAAGGGAGGAAGCCCCTACATCCAAAGAGAATATTTTGTTCAAAAGGTATATTTTACCAAGTCAGAGTCCATGACAATCTAATAAGATTATCCCCAAATAAAATACCAGAACATGGATCAAGTTTATTGCCATGAAATCTCAATCTAAGTTGCTAATTACGTATCAGCTAAACCAGTAACATTGCCCCTTGAATCCTGATACTCCTTTTGGTTATTCGGAAATGTCCATCAACAATGAAAAAATTCTTCTGCCCTAGTTGAAAAGCAAAAAGCAAAAAACAGCAGCTCCCAAACCTTCCACAATCTCCAAGTACTCATCTATGCTAAACACACAAATGCAAGTGAGGAAGCCGCACAAGATAAAAGGTATGGTAAGCAGTAAGGTTAGGGTTAAAGGGGAAAAGCACACATCCATACATGACAGGATGAAACAGAAAATAAAAATACAGATGTATTCAGATCTTACCAGATGGGGCTCAGCAATATCAGACTTTTATTTCCCTTCCTGCCTTTGTATTTATCGTTGGGCAATAAATAAGAAACTTGAACACACATCCCTTCAGGCTAAGAGTACTTACATAGCCTGGATCTGGAGCCATTACAAGGATGGAGAACTGACCTTGCAAAGGGGAAATGGGCTGCAATTACTAAGTAAGGGAAGCCCATCAGAGGCAGTGAGGCAGTGCAATTCACGATGTCATTATACATCTGTGTGAGCACATTATAACTGTCTGATATTCTACCGTATATCTAATTCATGCAAATTAGCCAACAGTTCAAAGGTAGGCTACTCAAAACACATACAAATTTTGGATAGGTCTAACACTAATGTTAAATGTCACATACCTCTTTGACCTAAGCAAAATAATTAACCGAAAGTATTTCAACAACCACTCTCTTCCTCCTCTCAAAACTGCCAAAGTGCCCTGGGTTATACACTAACTGAAGCAACTTGATGTTAGTACTCCAACAGGCCAACTCGAACAGACCTTTCAAGGTCTGCTGACCTCCTAATAGCTCGAAATGCCCACTAAGAAAGATTGAACCCAATCATGATACCTAAAATCCTTTCCAAAAGGAACCAGAAGTGTAGCTCAGTGGTACAGTGCTTGCCTGGTGTGTCAAAGGCTTTAAGCTTAATTCCAAGCACGTCAAAAAAATGTTTTATTAAAAGAAAAAAAACTAATTCTGTGCTTCCCTAGTTATCTTAACACATATGAACACAGATGTGCACACACATACATACTTTATAGATTCTTGAAATAAACTAACATCACTTAAATCATAATGAAAAGTCAAAGTTTGTTCATTTCATATATTTAAATAAATGCCTCAGAAACTGGTTTTCTCTGGAGTGTTAATTTCTATAATAGTATATCCTAACCAAAACTTACTTGAAAATTTAAAGTGAAACAAATGCAACTGAAAATGTGAGAGCAATTTTCCCTAAAAACTGAAAAGAGGAGGATGATAAATATAAGCATCTGCTTTATAATTGTAAGAACTTCTTTTTGTCCCATTCAATTAGGACAAATTATCAGCAAACCTCCTCCCATTCCCTCACCCCCCCAAAATATACTACTGACTTACTATGTTTGGAGTACTATTTTAGCAAGCCCAAGGTATCATATTTATTTAAGTTTAAATATTCATTCTGGATGCTACATTTCTGAGTCACTGATTAGACCAAGTGCTGATTAAATAGATAAAAATCAACCTACTCCTCCTAAAGTATTATACTATGTTGGGTTGTGTATGTGTTGTCCATAGGTTCACCAGAATGATCTCATTATCTCTTCATTCTACCTTCCAATGTTTTTACTAAGCATTCATAGATAAGATTGATGCTAACCAAACTGTGGTTATTTCCTAAAGACATGGTCTCCCTGAAAGCCTCCCAATGATGGCAGATGGGGTGGGTATCCCTGTGACTGCCCCAGTGCTCCCAAGACTTCTTCTTCCCTCCTGCTTTTATGGAGCACACAGTATTGGATCACACACCCACTACCCCCTTCCTGCAGTGATCACACGGGTCACGGCCTCTGATCTAACACTGGCTCACCCTTCTACCCTCTGCCATCACTCTCTCACCAGTCTTAGTGACCTTAACATCACTCACCCAATGCAACTCACATGCTGGATGCTTGTCCTGGACTAACACTCCTCAAAAGCTCTGTCTCCATTCAGCTCGGCCTCCTGCTGCCCACAGCCAGAGCCCAGAACATGTTGCAAACACCCGTGCCACCTCCCATGTCACTTCTGAGCCTCCCATCAATGGCCAACACCACCGACTCTTCAACTTACCCCTTCTTATCCTTTAATTTTCATGATTCTCTGAATTCACCACGATTCGAAATCCATTAATACTACTTACTGCTTATTGTCCATCTGTCTTCATGTCTCCACTCCTTCCATATATGCTAGTGCCCCCCCCCAGAACAGCTAATCTTGAGCCCCAACTTATTTTATTAGTGCATATTTACAGTATATGTTTCCACTCCTTCTGTGGAATCAGTGCATGTACATAACACATCTTAATTCCTCAACACAACTTAATTCTCTCTTTCTCCCTACTTCCTATTAGCCATCTTTATCTTGCTCATTATTTTTACTTTGGGTTTTTCATGTAAGAGAAGCCATGCAACATTTAAGCTTGTGTGTCTGATTTATTTCACTTGACATTATGGTCTCAAGACGGATAAATTTTCCTACAAATGACTTAAGTTTATCTCCATGGCAAAGTAGCATTCCATTATGTGTAAATACAATTTCTATATCCATTCATCTGTTGATGGACACACAGTATTTGCCATTTCCAAGATTTATCTATTATCAATTGTGCTATCATACATAGGGTTATGTGTATATCACTGTAATACCATGTCTAACACTTTCAGGAAGATACCTATATGGGGAATAGCTGAGTCTAATGGAATTTTCGGTTTTAATTTTTTGAGAAATCTACATATTTATTTCCATAGTGGTTGTAACTAGTTTAAATTCCACCAACAGTGAGGAAGGGTTCTTTTTACTCCCAAGTCTTTCCTGCACTTGTTATTATTTGATTTCTTGATGCTGGCCATTCTTTCTGGAATAAGATGAAATCTGAGTGTTGTTTTAACTTGCATTTCTGTAATGGTCAGTGTTGATCCTCAACTTTAGTGGATTAAGAGGTGATTAGAACCAGGCATGGTGGCTCATAATTCCAGCACTTGAGAGGCTGAGGCAGGAAGATCACCATGAGTCCAAGGCCAGCCAGTGTTACATAGTGAGACCCTGTCTCAAAAAAACAAATCTAATCAAAAGGTTAATCCATGGATGAGTTTCTAGCTATTAGAAGGTAAGGTTCTGCTGGAGGAAGATCACCTGGAGCATCCCTTTGAAGGATCTCTCTGATCCCTGACCTCTTTCCCTTTGGTTCTTTCCCTTTGGTTCCCTTTGGTACCTTTTCCCTGTCCCTTTGGTTCAACCAGGAAGCAACTCTCTGCTTCCTGGTTGCAATTAAGTGAGAAGCCTTCCAACACCCTTCCACCATAATATCTCTGCCTCTGGAGACAGCTGTGACAGTTAAACTGGACTGTACTTAACTGGCTTGAAAGCTTCCAAGGAAATCAGTAAAGCACACTTCTTGTGTGTCTTTGGGTACTGTATCTGATTCCTGGTCCCTTCCCCTCTGGTACTGCTCAGCTGGTCTGCCTCCCAGCCCCCATGAACTGAATAGCTTTGCTCTACCATGCCCTTCTGCAATGATGTTTCTGCCCTGAAACCAGCCAATCATGGACTGAACCCTCTGAACCATAATCCAAATTGTACCTTTCCTTCAAGTTGTGGATGTTGGGTATTTGATCCCAGTGATGAAAAACTAATATATCAGCTGACCATGGATTGAAACCTCTCAAATCATGAGCCAAAATAAATGTTCCCACTTTAAAGTTACATGTGAAGGGTATTTTGCCCCAGCAATGGAAAGCCAAGTAATATCTCCCCTTATCCACAGTTTTACTTTCCATGGTTTTAATCATCATGAGTTGACTGTGGTCCAAAGATATCAAATGAAAAGTTCTAGAAATGAACAATTCATAAGTTTTAAATTGTGTACTATTCTGCATAACATGATGATATCTCATATTGTCCTACTCATGAATCAATCCTTTGTGCACTATATCTAGGCTGTATATGCTACCCATCCATTGGTCATTGGAGTGGCCATCTCTGTTATCAGATCAATGTTGTGTTCTCATGTTGTGGTCTCCATGGGGAATGATTGAAACTGGAGATCAATCACACATGCGTATGGGGCTAAAGCAAGGCAAGCCACATGAACAAGCTTTTCCAGCTCCAAGAACATGAGGTGCCTGAGGCAAGCCAAACAATCAAGTTGCGAGGCAGAGGGGTTTCAACTGACAACAGCCTCCAGAGTGTATAAATAAACATTCTAGCAGCTCTTTCTCTTCCACCAGGACAGGAGGCTCCACCTGACCTCAGCTTTCTACATCTTGACTCTTGTTTTACTTTATCCTCCACCATCCCCAGAGTTCCAAGAGCTGTGCTGGATGTAAGTCTCAGCTTGTATTCATGTAACCCTTATTTTATTTAATAAGGCCCCAGACTGCAAGAATAGTGATGTTGGCAATTTTGTTATAGTATATGGTTATTATTGCTCTATTTTATTATTGGTTATTATTGTTAATTTCTTACTATGCCTAATTTATAATTGAACTTTATCACAGATGTGTGTATAGCAGAAACATAGTACTATACAAGCTTTCAGGCACCCATTGGAAGTTTGGGGAGATTACTGTATAATATAGAGTTCATGCTCTGTCATTATAATCACTCAGACACCCTAAGATACTTTTCCCTCTTTCCCTTTTCTATGCTCTTCACGAAACCCCAACCCTGGTCAAACCCAACTGTCTGCCTAATCTGCATCACAGCCAAAAGATGCATCATGGTAGAGAAACACACAGCCCTGCATGTGAGCTTCATTTAATTTATGGTCATTTCCACTGAGCCCTCTGCCCAGTCTGCAGCCCCACAACCTGGCACCAGTCTATCACTTTCTCTCTCCTCAGAAAAACTATTTACTCACTATGTTACCTTCTTGATATTCCACATTTGCTCCCTTGCTCATTTTCAGCCAGTAACTTTATTTTTTTTTCACTGTGGAAATGAGACTATCCAAAATAAAGCATCACTAAAACACCCAAGCATGCACACATACACACACATACACACACACACCATCCCTCAGCCCTCTCTCTGGTTCAGAGGATGAGCTGTCCTGTATCCTAGCTGAGGCTAACTCCTCTACTAGGCAGCAGACCCCATACCCCAAGCCAGGCCCAGTCAAAAATTAAGCCTTCTCTCCTCTGTCATCAAATCCTTCTGTCCTAATGGGCCCTTGCCATTAGCAGAACAAGCTGCTACATCACCCAGACTCCCAGGTTTTTGCTGCTCTTTATAATAAAAACTCTTCAAATAGTTGCCTAAATCCACAGCTTTGACCTCCAGTTCCTCCATCATCATCATGCTCTGTCCCAACACACATGGAAACTCCTCTGGCAAAGCCACCAGTGAACTCCATGCTGCGGAATGCAGAGGACAATTCTCAGTCATCAACTTCTCAGAAGCATTTTAGCAGAGACAGCTTAAATCACTTCCTTCACTTGGCTTTGTCCCAGAACCCTGGGAAGTGCCTGGCACACATTAGGGCCTCAATAAATATCTGCTGAATGAGTAGTACTGAAAGTATTGAACAGTAATGAAGTATACTTCAATTTAGGCTGCTCAGATATTTGATAGTAAATATTCTCAGTATGAAATTATGGTAAATGCCAAGGACATGACTGCTTTCAGAATTTTAACTGCCAGAATTTAGTTTATCACTTATTTAAATAAATGGCCAATTTTCTAAAGTGGTTCCTTTAACTCAAATGAACAGAAGATTTGTGATCTTGGGAGGTGTGTGCATTAATAAGGATTTGTCTTGAGACAGCCAAAAATAACTCAAAAATACTTACCTAGTTTACAAAACTATTTAATCACCTTTACTTTGGGGAGTTTTTTAAAAATTTTTATAGGAAAGGATTTCTGTTTGGTTTTTTGCCGTGTTAGAGGGGAGAAAGAGAGCAGGAGGAAGGTAAAGAGCCCTTTACTGAGGGCACAAAGGGCCAGTAGGAGATGAGGGCAGCCTTCAGAATGCTCAGAACAATCACAGCCTTTTTATCTGGAACCTAACAGAGGCGGAGCTAAAGGGGCGGGCAGAATGACACACTGACAGCCGATAGGAGGAGCCTCTGCACATGCGCAAAGAGTGGGAGGTGTGACTTGCGGGTTTGCGAAATTAACACAAGGGGGCGCTGTCCAGCACCAAAAGCAGCTCCTACATGAGGAAAAATCTATCAATTTCCAAAAATGATCATAGAAAAAAATGTTCCACTGTAGGGCAAGGTGGCACATGTCTGCAACCCCAGCTACTCAGGAGGCTGACATGGAAAAATCACAAGTCAAAGATCAGCCTGGGCAAAATTAGCAAAATTCTTTAAAAACTCTTTTCAAAACAGCAGGGAATGCAGCTCAGTGGTAAGGTGCATGCCTAGCATACGCAAGACCCTGGATTTAACCTCTAGTACTCCAAAAAGGAAAGTTTGAGTCTTAATTAACTGTAGGTAAAAACCAGAAAAGATAAGAAGATGTACTGTATTTATGGACTGAAAAAGTCCATAAATACATCAATTCTTTCTCCAATTGCTATAAGGACTCAATGTAACTCCAAACAAAATCCCAACAGACTGTTTTTGGGAATTTGGCAAATTATATGAAAAAACAAAGAACAAAAGACACTATAAAGCCTGAAGTTGAGAAGATGGAGAAGGAACAACTGCCCTCTAGATAGCAAGAACATCTATGATGTGAAGCACAGACACAGGGACAGATATACTGATCAATGCAACAGAACGTCTAGCAATAAAATCAAACTTATACAGACATCAGGTGTGTGATATTTCTATCCAGGGATCTAGATGACTACCTGCACAGGGAGGCTCTGTCAATTCTTGGACTGGGCTCCTTACCCCAAAGTCTTCAGGGAATTGGGGTGGGCTGTGGAGAGGATTAGGGGAATCAGTGAGTTTAGATAGGGAACATGTCCTTACTTTTACTTCTTATTGAAATTTAGCATTTCTACCAATTATTATTGAAGAATTTACAGAACCTTTTGACTTTAATATTGAAAAACTCAGATACTTTTATATTGCATTAGAGCTGTTAATATCTTAAAATATCAATTATACCTGTCATTACTTTGAAGTTATGTTATTTTAGAAAGAAGCCATATACCATTTTAGTAGGATTTAATGTTTAAATATTTAGAGGACTGGACTTTAAGTCATTTATTTCCATGTCACTCTCTTGAACAAACTTCATCAACCTACCAAAGGGGCCCATGGCACACAAAATGTTCAAATCTCCTGATGTAGAATGCAATAATAATTAATGCTGTAAGCTGAAATTCTGTGTCCTCCCAAAAATTCATGTGTTAGAGCCTAGCCCCAGTTTGATGGTATTTGGAGGAGGGGCCTTTGGAGATAGTAGGCCATGAAGGTGGGACTCTCTGGGAGGGACTAGTGCTTCACAGAAGACATCAGAATGCAGCTCTGTCACATGCCACTGACAGAAAGAAGGTGGCTTCTGCAAACTAAAAGAAATCCCTCACCACACACCACACCCACCAGCACCTAGCTGTTGTACGTCCCAGTGTGCAGAGTACTGTGGAATAAACGTTTATTGACGAAACCACCCAGTATCATGGTTAGAGCAGCCTGAACTGACACTTTCAGGCCAAAGAACTTCAGAGCACAAGTAACACTATGTCCATAGATAATTTATGGTTATTCACCAAATCCAGGTTATTCACCAAATCCAGGTTAGTCTGCCTACAAAAAATGGCAGTTTTCCTTGTCTCACTCTCAGAGTGACTTTCTCACTAATTTCTGGCCATTTGCCACTTTTCACAACACAAGTATGTAACCCTGGGTTTTGGTTTATTCATCCCCTCCACTTTCTGTTCCCAGTCTATGGCTCCATCCTCTCCTGTCTGCTCTTCCCTCCTCCCCTTCTCCCCCGCCCCACCACCCTGTCCAAAACCTGGGTGTTCTCCTTGCTATGTCTCAAGCATGCTGTCCATCAATCAAGCTTTGCACTGTACAACCAATTAGCATCCCTCACAGAAACTCTAACATTTGGCAGCTTTTCTCTACCAGGGCTATAATTTAATATATAAAACCATAGAGCACTGGGGATATCTCCACACTAATTCACATAACAATTTTGTCTGCAGCAAATGAAATGTTCTCAGCTTCATTCCTATTACTTTAATGGGGAATTGAGTCTCTGACTTAATGAAGAATCTATATAGGAGGTTTTGAGAAGTATACATATGACTGTCAAGCTCTAAAGGAAATCAAACAATGGCTTCTAGCTTAATGAAAAAGAAAATATTGTGTAGTTGGGAAATCTAACAAAGCTATTAAGTTGGAAATTTTTTCAACTTAATGTTACAAACATTGCTATATTGTGAAACTGATTAATCAAGCTAGTTAAATATCTTACCACAAATTTTCAGTAAATTGAATCTAAATCAATGAAATCTTGATGTAAAAGAAAAAAAGACTTCCTTGATATATGTCTTTTAGGGACCTTTTGAAGGATACATACAATTGGCAAATATGTGTCTACAGAATCAGAGGTTGTATTGGGATTTTAAATATTCTCTATATTGATGCTTTTTTTTTGTACTAGGAATCGAACTCGACCTTGTGCTTGCCAGGCAGGGGCTATGCTGCTGAGCTATATCTCCAAGCCCCTTGATGCTCATTTTTAATAACTGGATAAATATTCCTAATTTTTACTGTTTAAAAAATACTATACCAATTAAAATTAGTAAAATATTAGTTTTAAGATAATTATTATAGATTTATATAGACTTTTTCATGTCTTATGACAACCCACCATTTTTTGAACACCTTTCCTAAATTTCATTCACTTCCTAATATTAAGTCTTACTTCCCCAATACAGAAATTATAAACTCACTTTCTCAGCCTCCCTTGCAGCTAGGACATACACATGTGACCCAGGCACCATCACTTAAATGCATCCATGACTCCCAGGAGAGATGGTGAAGAAGTAGGCACCATGCAGAATATTTTTTCTGATATTTCTTCCCATCCAGTAATGTAAAACTGCCTTGCAGCCCAGCCAGCTAAATCAGGTTCTCTCACATTTTGAATTATGCTGACCTAAATGGAATACACCTTGTCACGGAGTCATTTATTTGATGTCATACTTAAATGTGCTCTTTAGTCCCTCCACATGCAGTCAATTTATCAGGCCAAATGTATTTAAACTTGAAATTGACTCCATGGACGAGAAGCTAGAGGCAAAGTACAGCTAAGGCATCTCTTTCAGTGAATTTAATCCATGGAATCCAGCGAAGAGTAACTGCATCTACAACATGCATTAATCTGACCGCTGAAAATCACTGCAGTAACTGATGGATATGATGATGATTCAAGTGTAATTAATTCAGTGTCTTTTTGCCTTCAAAATGCAGGCTAAGAGATCATTTGTTTCACTGGCCATAATCCAAGAAGCCAGCGGTCGCACTGTTATACCAGAAAAGAAATCAGCAACGGCCCTGCATTTATAGACATTTCTCCCGGTAGCAGACACAGGTTTCCACCTTGAGTTAGAGACACAGTGGAGGGTAAGGGAACACCTCATCTTTGAGGCAAAGATCAGTCAGGGTAGCAAAAATGCAAAAGGAAACTACTCTTGGGAAGAAATGCTTATTCCTCTCCGGAACTTGAACAGCACCACCCAGCAGCTGAACAGGGATGACGGCTCACAGAGCCTGCATCCAGGACAGACATCATAAAAAGATGATCATTGCAGCTGCCAGGGATGGGGACAGCAGGCCTGTGCTGCCTTCCTAGGAAAGCAACAGATGAGCAATTGCATCAGGGGTGAAGGAAGTCCTGAGCCACTCCGCCAGTGAAACAAAAGGTGCAGGATGATGACTGTCATTGTGTACAAATTTAAATTCCCACACAAAAGGAGAAAAGGCCCTGAGCTGGCTGAGTCCTAAAAGTAAAGATTCTTTAGTTCAGTGCAATTATGAGGAGAATCACACTAACGCCTCACCCAGAGGAATAGCACTGAGCAGCACTATGGTAACCAAGGAGACCAATCCATCAAGGAGACAAATAGGAAGAGGCAGAGAAACCGAACCAAGTCCCAACTTTCCGGCACTGTATTTTGGTAAACTGTTGCTAATAACCCCATACATACCAAATATCTCTGTTTGTTTCTGTTTGGGATTTTTTTTTACATTTCCAAAACCTACTTTCATGGTTTATTCTTGAGTGATTTTCACACATCCTAAGCTGATGCAGCTGTTTCAGAACTATGTCTATAAATGCTGCTCAGGCTGCAAATAATTATTTCTGAGTGGAGAAGACTAGCTAGAGTTGGATACTGTGAGCTGCAATTCTCACCACTGTCTCAACCAGCTTACCCTTGGTGGTATTAAGGCTTTTTCTGTTAGAATTTTTTTTTAATCCTCACTTCCATTTTTAATCATAGAAAGGGAGCACTCCCCTCCTCCAAGATCAGATTCTTTCACACAACTAATCCCTACTAGCAAGATCCAAAGCACAGCTTTTTCTAGCTCAGAACTCAAGGGATGGTAAATGGGGGTTCTCAGGTCACCCATATTCACCATGAAGCTAGGAAGGCTGGAGCCTTCTAGCTGCTTCTTACATTGAGAGCTACAAAATCAACTGCTGCACCATGGCTATGGGATGGGCCATCACAGTCCAGTTAGGACCAGTAAGCAATACCCAAGTATTTTAGTTGTCTTTTCTCATTGCGAGACAAAATACCCCACAACCAAAGTTAAAGGAGAAAAGGCTTATTTGGCTCACAGTTTGTAAAGGTTTAAGGTTTCAGTCTAGAGCTGGCTGGCTCCAAGGTACAGTAGCGTGGCAGAGGGGCGTCACGGAGGAGAAGATCAGCAGCTGTGACAACACACAATAAGCAACCAGCAGTTTCTTTCTATTCCTTTTGTATTCTATCTAGACCTTACAGTGAATAGCACTTACACTCAGAACCATGCCAAACAAATCAGGGGACTAATTTAGTAATCACACACCCTTAATCCCAGCATCACACACACACTTCTAGATCCAGCCACCTCTGAAAAGAACTCACCTATGACCACATGAGGCTTTGGGGGACATCTAGACATGAGCCATAACAACAGGTAATTAACACTATTTCTTTCCCAATTTGGTCTGTTTCACATGAAACATGCCCAAAAGTCTACATCTACTCACCCAACTGAGATTGGTCACTGGGAACATCTTTTAGTATGAATACATTTTTGCTTGGTTTGTTTACCACAATACTGGAATTTTAAATCTTGCCCTTGATCCAGAAAGAATAGTTATCATCGAGAAGTCAAATAACAACAAATGTTGGCAAGACTGTAGGAAAAAGGGACTCTTCTATATGGTTGAGGAGAATGTAAACTAGTACAACCACTGTGGAAATCAGTATGAAGAGTCCTCAAAAAACTAAAACTAGAGGTTCCATTTGACCCAGCTATTCCCCCGCTAGATATCTTCCCAAAAGAATTAAAAACATCTTATAACATTGATACTTGCATACCCATGTTTATAGCAGCACAATTCATAACAGCTAAATCTTAGAAGCAGCCTATAAGTTCATTAACACATGAATGGACAAAGAACATCTGATATTTATACTCAACAGAGTCTGCCACAAAGAAGAATGAACTTCAGTCATTTGTAGGAAAAAAGATTCACCTTGAGGCCATAAATAAGTAAAATAAATCAGACACCCAAGTTTAAATATTGCATGGTTTGTCTTATATGAAAAATGCAAAATATAGATAAAGAACAAAATAATAGATAAATAATAGAAAATAAGAAGACAGATCTTTCACTAAAGGGAAGAGGGCCAAGAATAGGAGGAGGAAGAGGATGAAAAAAGAATTAAAATGTGTAATAGTCACATACTAACTCCCCACAGTGAATACCACTACATACTACAAACATGTACTAATAAAAATAAAAATTTTTTAAATGAAAATAAATCTTGCTCTAGGTTGAAGGTGTTGAATATATAAGGAGAGGCTAATGTATCTTAAGCACATCTACAAATGTCTTGTGATTTGTCAAAGGTGTCTATGGATTTAAAAAGTAACTTTACTTGTACTTATCTCTTTCACAACTTCTTTAAAATTCCACTAACAACCACTTCCTGAAGTTCCTAGGTAGACAACTCCTGATTGAAAGGGACTGTGGGGTCCTGGGACATAACAGATGGGCTCATCTTGACCTCTGATGATCTCTCTCTCCTGGGGCTCTAGAGTCCTTCTTTACATCCTTGAAATGTCATTATTCCTTAAACATTTTCCATAACAAATTAATAGATTTTATTATCCAGAGTAAGTTCTTTTGTAACTTTACTATCTGTATGAATTAGATTTCACCAAGCTTTAAAATATCAACAAATAGTAACTTTTCCCCCCTCTTCAAACATTTTAACTTTGGAAATGATCCTATTGGAAACACTTAAATGCACCCGATTGTGTCCCATTATCTGGTTCCTGGCTGTTTCTCCAGCTTTCTTTTCAACCACTGTCCTCTTGAGCCCATTCCTGGCTACCTTGGACTTCAGGTCCTCAAACACACACAATCTCATATAAACTTCCCAACTTTGCAAGTATAGATTCAAAAATGAAAATGTGCCGGGCATTTAGCTCAGCGGTACAAGTGCCTGCATGCTGAGTGTGAGATTGTGAGTTTGATCCCCAATACAAAAAAATGTTCCCCAAAGCCACATAACTGGAAAGAAACAGTCAATATTTTAACCCAGATCTAGATTCAAGATCTTTTTACTCCCTCTGAGAAGTCTTCCCATGCTTAGTTTTTAGAAAGTGCTTTTCCCTAGGAGGAAAGGCAAGCTAAGTGTCTGAGTATTTGTTTCCAGGATGCTTCCTAGCTCATGATTCCCATCCTATTCCCCCAAAACAAGGATAATGGCTGTCATTCTTAACGTGGATCAGGATCACTCTTCAGATGATCATGTGAAAATATACATTAGTATCCTGAGATCAGGGCCTATAGTTAGCATTTTCTGGTTCCTGCTAAGTGCCAAGACCTGTCCAAGAACTGTAAGCTCAACACATTATCTACTAACCTCACAATAACCTTTTGAGAGAGAAAAAGAAAGTAAGCATTTTAAAATTAAAATGAGGGTTTAAGTAACTTGTCCAAGGCCACAGAATATTAAGTGGGGGAGACAAACTGAAACCCAATTTTACCTGGCTCCAAATCCTCACTCTTTTCTCCACATTCCATCAGCTCCCCAGGGGCTGACCCGCATAAAGGCCAGCTTTACCAGCCAAGGTATTAAACTGCATAAGTCACTTTCTTAGAAGCGTCATGTTGATTGCCTAAAAACATTCAGAAAGTTTTACAGTGGTATTTGGATATCCCTCAATATCAAGACTAAAGAGCAGTCCCAGCCCCCAGTACTTTAGGACTAAGTAAAAATTGCTGTTTTTATGCTATGAGCTTTTTCTGGTTTCTTTTTCTTGCTGTAAACTTCAGAACAAATTTTAAACTGTGTGTATAATCAGTCATTGACTTTGCCATTTTAAAAAATAAATGTGCAAACTGGATAACAATTCATTATGTATAATCTATAAAACTTGGATTACTTAGCCACAAATCATAAAAATTTTCTTTTCAGAACTCAATTTATTATACTATCATTGAACATGACTCTAGAAAGCTTTAATGAACTACACCCTGTCTTTCTCCTGCCTATCACTGTTTTTCCATTTGTATGGAAATCATCCCTTTGTAAATCATCTCCCAGCTCATCAAATCGGTGTCTGATCCTTAACTTACTCACTGTTCTCGCCTCTTCTCATTGAAACCTTTACAAATGTGGAACCCAGCAGGCCCCACCCTCCCACTGACTCAATCCTGACAATAGTCCCCAGCTGCTCAGGTCTAGAATCACAAAAGTACCATCACACTGGACTCCCATATGGCACTGCCAAGGAAGGACTGGGTTGGAGAGAGAAGCAGCCACAATCTCCATTACCCAACTTCCCACCACTGCTCTAGTACAAAAATAGTACACCCGCTGTGAACACCACATCCAACAGGGTGCCCAGGTGTCCCAATTCACTCCCCACTGGTCTGCCAACTATAAGACCCTCCACCAAAACTTCAGAGCTATTGTCAACTTTCCCATTCACACCCAAGACTTCTCCTTCAGACGTGCCTCCTTCAGAGTCCCCTCTCCTTCCTTTCCATCCTTTCATTATCATGTATCACCTTTCAGGTATCAGAAATTTCCTACCTTAGCTCCTCACTTCAGACCTCTCCCCATGCAATCCACTGGTTGCCAGATTCATCTTCCCATAACATTTTCAGCAAATCATCACTGCTCAAGAACTCATGGCTCTCACACCTGATGCTGAAGCCCAACTCCCCACTCCCCAGAAGGCGCCATTCCTGTCCTCTACAAGCAGTGTCCCCACACTTTATCTACATTTGCTGCAAGGCCACTGGCCCATAAATAACACATCGCCCCATTCCAAGCTCCATCTGGAACGTCCTGGGCTCATCCCTCTTTCCTGCCACCTGCTGAAGCCCTGTTCCTCTACCAAGACACATTCTCCCCTAAAGGACCTTTGTTTCCTTCTGATTATATAAAGATCACAAATATTCTTTAAGTGTTTTCCATGAGAGGCACCTTAAATACCTTTTGGTCTGAGTAGAGTGCAGAATAAAGCTCACACACACATACATATTTGCACACTCAGGAAAACACCAAGCCCAAACCAGCACCTCTAGTGCGCTGGTTGCTGTACTATCAGGTGGGTATCCATGCTTGCTTTTCTCCTAGGTAACTTTGCTCGCCATCGAGATGCTAGTTGAAGTCAGAAGTGACAAGGGATGCTGGTTTGAGGCTTTGGAGCAGCCAGAAGCAGTACTGTCACAGCAGTAAAGAAGTGCTCCAAGTTGCTAGAGAGTGTCAGAAGAGAAAGATGATGGGATGAAGAGATGGAAAATACATTTGGCAATCAAACCTTAACACTAAAGAAGTTAGGATCAGTCACCAACTCCTCAGCACACTATGTATTAAAGTGTTCTGCCATTTCTTCACCAGACAAAATATTGCTATACAGAAAATCAAATTTCTACTACAACTATTTCTATGATCAGGCCTACTTGTAAACGTGTTTTTGAAATGTGGGTAATATACTCTTGTCTCATTTATTTTACTAGTGGCAATACTTTGAGCAATAGTAGCAAGTATAGAAATAAAAAGTTTGAAAATTACATTCATGATTTATGAGCCTCTATACAGAATTCAATTTTTAAAAGCTAGAAAAACATGAGAATATTTATTCAACACAAATTTAAGATGGAAGAAAATAACCGAGCAAAGAAAATAACAGAGCTGTTTACAATAACTAAACTGGCAACAATCATTAGCATGCAAACAAAAAGCTATTGCATAAATAATTAAAAATATTAAAAAGCTTCAGGAATGATAAAAATCAAAATCACTCAAAAACTAAAATAATAGGACATTTGCTGAGAATTATCATGTTTTTAATTATTCAATGAAATTGAGGAATTTTAAACTTAAAATGTCATATCACTGATAAGATACAGAACTGCAGAAATTCCACAATAATGTCTACACTGTGAGCTTAGTAAGGAACAACTCTGGCTTTGAAGTGAGAAACACCTAAGGCCCAATCCTTGCAAGCTATCGGGTAATTTACAACAAAGCCTGCCAAGGCTATGAGAAAAAGGAGCCCTTACACACTGTCAGTGAGAATGTAAACTAGTATGACCATTATGGAAATCAACATTAAGACTCCTCAACTAAAACTAAAGCTAGAAATTCCATTCACATCAACTATTTCCCTCCTAGGTATCTTCCTGAAAAAGTTAAAGACATACCCATGTTACATACACACATACATTACATGCATGACCATGTTTATTGATACACAACCAAATCTTGGAAGCAGCCTCTATGTCCATCAACAACTGAGCGGATAAAGAGAATGTGGGATTTATATACAATGAAGTACTACCCTGCTAGAAAGAAGGACAAACTTGAGTCATCTCTAGGAAAATGGACACACCCTGAGACCATGTCAGACACTTAAGTTTAAATACTGTGTGATTTCTCTTACATGAGAAAGCTAAAATATAGATAAATTATAGTGCAAAATAAAAGATAATGGGAAACAGAGAGATAGATCTTTTGCAAATGGGAAGGGGGCCAAGAGATTGAGGGAGGGAAGAAACAGGGGAAGGAAAGGAGGAGAGAGAGAAGGAGAGGAGAAGCAGATGAGAGCAGAATGAAGGTGTGTTATATACGTATCCCACCCAGCTCCTTATGATGAATGTAATCATTATATGCTGCAAACATGTACTAAAATAAAAAGAAATGGTTTCTCTAGATACATTCTTCCCAAAAAATAAATAAAAAGTATAATTTTTAAGAATCTGTTTAAGCTACAGCTCCCTAGTGCACAAATAGAGAACAATCACACTTATGTAACAAGTAACTGTGACAATTAAATGAGATCCTAGACAAAAGCCCTCAGCAAATAACTAGCGTATCTTTAACCTCCACCAAACAATGCCTGATATTGTTTTGCAGCCACTCCCTCATGTGTTCATCAAGAATCTACAAGGTGCACCAAGCCTAGGTCTCCCTTCTTGCAGGAAGGCTCACAAACAGGAGACCATAGGCGCTGCTGATGAAAGGAGATCAAAGAAATCAGAAGAAACGGAAGAACAATAAAAATGCTATATCCATGACTCACGCTTGACATCATAATAAAAAGATATAACCTAGCAGATGGCTATGAAGAAAATAGGAATTACAAGAAAGCACATGGCAACAATGCGATCCTATCTGCATATTACATTAAAAACCCCACTGGCTTTCCTTTCAACACTCAGCAGTATGTCAACTCTGATACCCCATAAAAATCATAAGAGGAATTCACAACTGGCCCCAATGAAGTCTCTGAATTCCTTCCTTTTGAGTGACTCCTGCCCACCCGGTACACAATCAGGTGAACTGTGGCAGAGCGGAGATTTTAGGACAACTCAGGAGCATGCCACACTCACAAAGGATCCTGGGAAGCAAATACCAGGTAGGGTATTCAGGCCAGGCAAGGGCTGGGGAAGGAAGGAGTCAATTAAATCAGTCCAGGCCAGTAACCATTCTCTTTCCCAGACCTCTTAGTTTTTAACTATTTCCAACTGCAATGTCACTTTTTTTCCATTTGCCCTAGGCCTGGCATTTACCCTATCATAACTATAGAGAAGTTCTCAGGTGGGGGTGGATAAGAAAAAAAAGGTAGCAGGGAAGAGCTCTCTGCATAGACTCCAGTGTATCTCTCAACATCATTTACTGACTGCCTAATGGGAGTCGAGAGCCTTAAGATAAAATCAGAGCTCTGTGTGACGCTAATTCTCCCAGCACTGCAGGAAATGCACACAGACCTATTAGAGACATAGACACAGACCTATGTCTCCATACCTAGGCATGATAAAGGTGAAGTAGTCAGCCAGACCCGTCCTGGAAGGCAATGCAGCAGGGTGGCTCTGCGTTCCCTTACAAATGCTCCATTGCCTCAGAAGCTGAGAAGTTCCATGCATTTATTCAGGCATAAACAGCAACATTTCTCCTGTAATGTCTTTCCTCTCCCATAATCACCTACACTCTAATTCACAGCAACACAGTTGCAGCATGGATTCAGCGAGCCGATGGCTGAACCTGTAAAGACTGAGGAATATAATGAAGACTGCACGGTAAATGAGTTCAAGCAATGCAGATGTTTACTATAAAGTACTCGTTTCCCTGACACAAGGTTCAAAAGTGTCCAGTGCCTCAAGTATGCACCACGGGCGAACTCAGGTTTTACTGATTTTCCCAGGACTTCTCGCTTGCACAGGCCTATGGAACTCAGACCTTCCACAAGGAACAGAGGTCCCCATGGGAAAAGAAGCCCTTCTTAGGTAAATAATGTAAGCAGGAGATCAGCGCTGCAAAGGAGAGAATAGAACATCTGTAAGAATCAAAATTTCAAACACTGCAGACACAAGGATCAGATGCTTATTGTAAACAGAAACAAGGTCATCAAAATAAGAAAGTGACATTCCTGGATGCTCTTCTGTTGGGGACTCTAGGGTATGGGAGAAAGCTGACTCACTGGAGTCAAATGTAAGGTAGGCAAAGGATACAGGCAGAGATGGAGGTCACCAAAAAAAAAAGGTCTGAAGCCAGGACAGGACCCACTCTCTCCCCGTAGCAGACGACCTGAGATGGTACCAGCTCATCAGGTCCTGCATGAGGATGGGTACTGGGTATCCGAGGAAGACTGGCACACAAGGGAAAGCAGAGTAGGCATCTGTGTGGCAGACACATTCCACAGAGCACACTGCTGGGAATTCCCGACCCACGACCCGGCAGGCAGCCTAAAGACCCACCTCAGTAAAACAAGCTTCCAACTTACAAAGTGGAAATAATTCCTAGCCTACCCAAATAAATGTTCTGCAGGGCAAGATACGACATTAGCACAGATCCTGCAGGGAAATCAAAACCAGGAAAATAATGGCATTATTGGTAAAATCCAATTTTCAGTAATTAGGAGGTGACTAATTTAGCACTCCATATGTGAACAGATTGCAGAAGCATAATGTTCACTGGCAAGTCAAAACCAAGTCTTTTTTTTAATAGCCATCTATTTTGTTTTCCAGCAGAAAAATAGAAACTGATTTCTTAGTTCTGTTAGGTACTAATTTAATGTACCCATTCTCTACACCCACTGTACAAAATATAATCCAAACAGGTTCTCTATTTTTCCAGTATCGCTTATTTCTCATTTATGGATTGGTCTAAAGACACACACAAAAATATATATTTTATATAATAAGCTCCTTGTCTCTTTATGTAGTAATCAAGGTGATTTGTTTGGTTAGCTGAGCTTTTCTAAGTATATTTTTGTTTTACTTTTCTTTCTAGAGATAAAAAAGTACCAGTTCAATATTAACATCAACCTGTAAAAAGGAGTAGGAACTTCTTAGACAAGAGGAAAATATTCCCGGTGTGGGAAAGAGGGAGGGTTTTTTCTTTTCATTTTGATGGAACATTGTTCTTTTAAATGTTAATTTACAATAGTCTTACTAATGTGAGCCATAAAAAATTATTCATGAATAAATGCAGCAGAGCTCTGTGTTTTATGCCAGAAAAAAAAGATAGAACTGCAGATTACTTTGTAAGATAAATACCAGAATTCAGTCACCCAGCACTTATTCACTACCTACTGTGTGAAACTGTACCATGTTATTCTACACTGTAGAATACTTCCCATGTCACAGATCTCCCAGATGCTATTCCTATTTTGTTACAGAAGTGATTTTTTTAAAATCAGAAATGCACAGAAAATTAAAGATTTAAAAATCAATCAGATGTCTTTCCAGTCACTCCAGGGTGCCACCTCTGAATGAAAATGCCTCAGATTAAATTCACAGTGATGAGTTCAACAGCTTTATAAAACTGTTTATCACATGGGGTTTTTCTCCCCAATTTATCCCTTATAATCAATTTTCTCCAGAAATAATTCTAAGCTTGGTTTCTCTCTTTTCATAGTCTCCACCCTGATCTAGCTCCTAACTTTGTCATGCTAGATTTCTGCAATCTCTCTCCACTTGAAATTCTTAGACATAGAGTCGTCCACGGCAGTTTCCCTCCTGTAATTTGGACCTTAAAGGTCCCCAGAAGGCCCATGAGTTAAAGGTTTGGTCCCCACAGTGGCACTTTTAGGAGGTAATGAGACCTTTAAAAGCTGGGCCAGTAACATGATGCTAGGTCACTGGAGGTGGGTCCTCAAAGGAGATTGTGAGACCCTGACCTCCTCCTCTTCTTTTTTGCTTCCTGGTGCTGAGAGGAATGACTTTGCTCCACCACACATTCCCACTTCCAACACTGAGCCAAAATAACCTTTTCTCTCATAAGAGGCATCTCAGGTATTTTGTTATAGTGATGAAAGCCTGCCTGACACATCAGCTCCTAGCGCTTTTCCCATCCTCAGGAGCACAGAGTCTCCGGACTGATTCCCCACACCATTCCACCAGGGTTTTTTGTAGCTACAGTTGTCTGGGTTTGCTCTTGCCTTCCCCCTGGCTGGTTCCTGTTCTGTTGCCTACTGACAACTGAATAGGACAATTGTCTGCACCTTTCAACACCTTGCCAGTCCCATAATCACCCCTTTAAACACCCCCTTGGAAGCCAGTCTCCTTGGTATTTGCTGAAAGGGCCTTCTGTTATGGAACCGCATCATAACATACACATCTGAACTACTGTCTGAGCCAGATTATTTATCAAAGACAGAAACCATGGCTTTTCCTTCTGTATCCCTCCTGGTGTCTAATACATACATAGCTCTGTAACCAGCTCTTCTCGATCGATGGTTATTGATTGCAGGATGACATCAGGGGTTTCTTACATCAGCCTAGGTTATATCTCTCCTGCTGAGGAGATAAAAGGTTCTTGGACAGGACCTTTCAGATTAGCAAAAGATGAAGGTTTGTTATCTATACAGGTACAATTGCATAAAGAATGTAGAAAAACCAGCACATAATTCTGCTTTCCATATCAAATAACCTGGCTTCAATTACTTTGAAGTTTTAGATAAATCTCAAAAATTATCTAAATTTCTTGGAGAACAAATGCGAAAGGAACTGTAAATATCTGAAAACACTTCCAGTTCCTATCTCTATTGTAAAAATTCATAAACAAACCAAAAGTAGTCTAATCAAGAATCTCAAAAAAGAAATCATATCATGGGTACAAATTCTCGTGTTACTGTTAGTTACAAACAACAAAATGCAATGAAACCTGCAATTTTCTCTTACATGTATCTGCATAAATACATTATGCTGATTCTGTTATGTTTAAGACTTGAATTTGAGCAACAGATTTTTTTTATTTTACTTAGTACACCTTTTGAGTCTTTTCTAACATACAGTGATTTCTGTACATTTAGAATGGTGGCAACAATTAACTGAAAAAAATTTTCTCTTCACAAAATCACCTCTAAAATACATGTATCATCAATAAATTAAATAATGAAAATTCAAAGCCATTTAAATGTTAGAAAAAAATTTTAAGGAGCATCATCTGACTCCAATACCTAAAAATTCAGCTCAACCATATCTTGTCTTATTTCCAGTCAGTGTGCTTGGAACATGAACAATAGTATAAATATGAAGAACCTGCCCACAGTAGCACACTCTTCCCAAGGTGGTAACCACTGTTAATTCCCTATTATTTTGTTTTGAAGTCCTGTATCATTTTCACTGCTTTGCTGTGTTGTGTTTTATTCTGTTCTGTTCTGTTTTGTTTGAGTTTGTTATATCCGATGGCTTGAGCAACTATTTCAAAGATAACAAGATATATTATGGTAGCCATTTTGGACTTACTGTTGTCTTCTTTTGAAGTCCTTTATTGCATTCATTGTTTTGTTTTTATTGGTTCTATTCTGTTTTGATTTTTACTATGTCTGAAGATATCTGTAGCTATTTTGAAGACAACAAGAGGTATTATGGTAACCATGGTTGATTTCCTGTTGTTTTTGAAGTCCTGTGTCACTTACACTGGTTTGTTTTGATTGGCTTTATCCTGTTTTATTTTACTTGGTTTTATTCTCTTTAAAATAAAAAAATTTTTAAATGCCTTCTATATGATTTTGTGTCCTTGGGAAAGATTCTCAGGGCTGCAAGTGCTAGATTGTAATTTAAAATTTTAACAGGTATTGTTAGATTGCTTTTCTTTAAAAGACAGTGATATTTTACATTTCCAAACCAGTTAATATATTAACTGGGATAAAATAAATTATGCTTAGAAGGTAGGGAACACACAATGCCTGCAGCCCCTATGAGACCTCTGCACTCAGCCAGTTCCTCTTCCTGGCCACTCCCCGTCAAGGTTGGGGTTCTCTTCCCATTCCCTGGAATCCTGCAAGTTATATCTTAAAGTTGGAATATCAAGTTAGTTGTTGAATCCCTCCCCAAACACACTCTTTGGCTTTCATCAAATTTCCAAAGGGGCCCCTGACCCAAGAAGGGCTAGGAGCTACCCGTCCACAGCCTGGAAGATGAAAGAGGAAAAGGATATTGCTGATGACATAATGTGATTCTGCTGAAGATAACAAAAACCAAAAAGTGGCTTTTATTAGAGTAGCTTTCCTTTTCCACGAAGCCATCAAAATCATTTTTTATCTACATTATTTTAAGAAGGAGCAGGCTCTATAAATAGATTACAAAAAGGCACAGGTGCTGGGAAAGAAAAGAGAGGGATCTTTCCAAAATCAGGTACAGGACCCTTTCTTCTCCAGTGTTCAGTGTCTCAGAACTTGGCATTCCACCTCGGCAAAGGGAAGGAGAGTCGCTGTTGGCTCCCTTCCAAAGAAGAGGTAAACACTGCTGGGTAGGATGAGCAGGGAAAGCCAGATGAAGTTCAGAGAAAAAAGGAAGTGTTTACAGCATCTGGGAGGCTGTCTCCAAAGAGCCCCAATAAACACATCTGAGTCGAGGGGCAAGGGTCGGGTTCGGGCTCATCCTCAGGTCCCCCTTCCTCCCCACATAGGGGCTGGTCTCTCTCCACACACCCTCAGCTGGAAGCAGAGTGCCTGACAAGGAGGCATTCAGTAAACGTAGATTAAGCCAATCAATACTTGAAGCAGCTTTACACCAAATCAATTACAGGAAATGCAGTTGGGTGCTTGGTGCGATGTCTTTGCTAGTAATGGTTTGAAATCTAGAGGGTCATGATTTTTCTCTGTTTTTTAATTAGTGCCAAGAAAGAATCAAACAAGCATCTGTCCAGTTCTCAAGAAAGTACCTGATGCTTCATTGTGGTAAGATGCCTCACTTTTATGAAGTTTCTTTCCATTCTTCTTTCATTTCGTACCTTTCCACCATTATCACCCTTACCACCCAATGGTATATTGTAATCTTGTATGCTGCTTGGTATGGTTACTGAATAATAGCCATTAAGTTAATAACATCTCTGGCTTTTACTTTAAAATCAAAAGCAAAGGGCAAAGATGAAACCAGACCTTTAAAAAACATTATCAAACTACACATAGAAAGTAAGGTCCATCAAAAAAGAGAAAGCTACTGTAATTATGTTTTTGTCTGTTCTGTGATACAACTGGTGATCTGTCCTCTGGAACAGGTGATGTTTGGAAAAAGATCTCATTGCCACACTTCCAGAAATAATCCTATTTCTGTAATACTTTTTCACAATCCATATTTCTTAGAAAAGAAGCACAGGAAATGTAAAGCAAATTCACTTGACCAGAAGCCTAGACAGGAATGGTGTGACCTTGCAGGATCTAGCAGTAAATTAAATCATACTTAGCCAGGGAAAACAAAAAAGAAAGGCTGCCCAGGTTGTCTCCATCTTTCCAGAGACTGCTTTCTGAACAGCTAACTGTCCAAGACATCAGATTTATATGCATGTGTATGCAGTAAATGTCTATGTTCCTATATAGCAGACATATGCATGACTGCATATATACATACATGATACATAATATATGATGTATATTTTATAAACACACATATAGACATACACTTAAGACTTTAAGAAAAATTCCTACAGAGAATAAAATGTTCTACAATGACTTTCAGATCCTTGGAAATTACCCAGCTCTCCCATCCAATACTAACTGATCCCTGTCAAACTTGTGAGATCAGATGGCCCAAGGACACATTCAGGATGACATGGCTGGAGACTCAAATTAGCCAACTCAAAAGAAATCCTGTAAAAAATATGTTCTCTGCCTAACAGCAGAAACATGGTTTAGGTTTACATTAGTTTTAATTTTCATTTTATATATATATATATATATACTATGAAAATATATATATAAAACCATGAGATATATATACTATGAAAATATATATATAAAACCATGAGATATATATATACTATGAAAATATATATATAACCATGATATATATATACTATGAAAATATATATAACCATTATACATATATATATATATATATATATATATGCATTATAGCCATTCTAGAACTAAATTTTTTTTAAATCTGCATTAGGACCAGGCATGGTGGCAACAAGCCTGTAATTCCAGCACTCTGGCAGGCTGAAGCAGGAGGACTGCAAGTTCAAGCCCAGCCTGGGCAATTTAGCAACTTACTGAGACCCTGTCTCAAAGTTTAAAATAATTAAGTAATTAATTAAATGGGTTGTGGATATATGCAGCTCAGTGCAAAGGTCCTGGGTTCAATCCTAGTATTACAAAAAGAAACGAAAAAATATTTTTTAAAAACTGTGTTAGACCACTAAGATTATTTATTGAAACAGAAGTAAAATAAAAGTTCACTCTTGATTCACTTTTTTGAGCTTGGAATTTGATACAAGTCATTATGTAGTGTCTAAAATACATTTAGGAACTTGGCGTTTGACACCTGGTGTGTGAGGAAGTTCACTTTACGTGAAGACTTCTCAGATTTCCCTTAGAAGACAGTCACGGAGCACGAATTCTCTTTCAGTAAAAACAGCTCCACATACATGCACACTCAGAGCATCACCAGTTAAAAGCAGCCAGCACCACTCTGCTAGTTAAGATCAAGTCTGGGTCATCTTTGTTTTTGATTTGCCATCGTCCTGACCCTTCAGGACAAGGGAGAGGGAGGGAAACTTTAACCGCTCTCTCTAAATATTTTGTAACGAGAAAAACTCATCTGACAAAGTACAGCCAATACTTTGGAAAGCCCAAGTGGAGATCTTATTTCAAAAACCAAGACAGCGACTGTCCCAGGTGGAGGCTTTTTCAAAGAATGAGGCCAGCACGTTCGTCTGTCCCCACAGAATTTCCCGAGCCAGTTTTAAGGGGTCCCTATCAAGTTGCCATTAGGACATCTTTCTGGAGGATATAAACAAAGTTCTAAGGAAAAGTGAAATAATTAAACCAGACAATTTGGTTTAAAAAATAATCATAATTACACACACGTACGCACTTAATGGGAGTTGAAATATGCAGTGTGCTAGGCTTACTGTGTGTGGCTATCTTTACAGTTACTCCCAAGGCCTTTCTGAATTCAATACTGTGAAAATCTGGTTTTGCAGTCTGATGTTATCACAAGGCAGCAATTTCAGAGTAGCATTCTCTACTCCAAAAAATATATTACTAGGAAATTAAGACTTCTTCCTAGGAGCTCCCCAGAAAGCATCTTTGGTTTCCCACTATGAGACATGTGACCTCCCCACCCCATGAGCGACCAAGCTACTAGCAGACAGAGCCCAGGTTTTACCCGCCCACCACGCACAAGTGGGAGAGGTCAGGAGTCAACATCTCTGCTTTGAGCTTTTTCCTCGACCTTCTTAGTATGCCTCTCCCAATCTTCAGTCTCTGTGACTTCAGCCAGCAAAGAAAAGAGAGGTCATCCTTCAGTCTCTGATTAATTGATCTCTTTGTTAATTAATCTTTTAATTAGTTAAGAGTATTAAGAAATGCTTGGTCCCCTCTCGTGACTACTAATTTAATGAAAGAAAATTTCTCTTGATTGGCTTGTCTGTGTGAGGTGCTAGACCAAGCTACGCAGGATTTTTCCTGGAATAACCACTTGGGTCCAATGAATCCGCTCAACAAAAGAAACTGCTTCTAGAAAGGAACAGTGGGTGCTAAAGAATAAAGAGTAGTAGTGTAAAAGAAAAGAAATCAACTTGTTTTGATGGTGCTGGGGACTGAACCTAGGACCTCATACATGCTAAGTACCCACTCTAATACTAATTTATACACACCCAGGCCTGTAGAGACTAACTTTTAAAGTTCAAAAGCTACCACATAATCAAAATCATTTAACAAATAACTCTAAATAGCATAAAGGAGGTAAACAAAATAGGCAATACATTTCCTAAAAGTGTATTAGTAAGTACAGTTATTCTGGTTACCATCACACAGAAAATTCAAAAACATCTACTGAGGCCTTAAAAAAGTCATACACCATGCATCAGTGGCCTTGAACATGGGTCATGGAACTCAACAGAGAAGTGGAGATCTAAATGATCTCTGAATCATGAATTTCGGGCAGTACCTGAGACAAGTCTGTGAATGGGCTGTTGGGGGAATGACCCAGTGGTAGGTCTGCCTACTACTGTTTTGGCAGAAAAGAACAGTGGTCCCTTTTCTTCAATTTCTTTTAATATTAACTTGAGACACCATGAAGAATGTTTTCTGCACTGCAATGAGAGACCGTTAAATCTGGAAGGATTTATAGCAATTATCTAGCATAACCCATCATTTTATACCTTGGAAAAGAAGAATAGAGCCCAAAGTTGTCCTCCATGACTGAGGCACAAAGAGAAGCTGGATCTACTGATGGAACCAAGTAGGTTAAAGTGCCTATGACAGGTTACCAATAGACTTACGATTCTTCAGATACATAAGAAAATAGAGGTTACTTTTTATTCACTCTACTGCTATTCCTCACAAGTCCCCACTACATAGGTGGGAGAAGCTAAATTTAGTTCCACCCATTACACTGAGTCCATTTGAAAATTTACACCATTTGTCCTGTTCCCTCTCTTCTCTCCAAGATGGCGCCCATATATGTATGAAGAGGGCAGGCTCTAGTGACCTGAAAGGGAAGAGGAAGTGTTGGACTTGCGCCCATATTCCCGCATGTGCTCTTCTAATTCCTTTGGCATTTGTCCTCTCAGTCATCAGGCACCCTGTTGGCATCTGATGACAAAGACAAAAAATTCACTGACTTAATATTTTGAAAACATTCTTCGCTTTGCAGATGTTAGGTGCATGACCCCAGGTTCATGGAATTGATAGGCTACACAATTGTCCCACAAGGATTCCAGAACCCAAAGTTCCAGAACCACTTCTCCTGTCCCTACAGATAACAAACCCTGAAAATGCACAAGTCCTTTATATAAAATGAGATAGTATTTGCACATAAACTATGCATATCCTCCCATATACAGTACTTTAAATTGCCTCAAGGTTACTTCTAATACCTAATTCAATTTAGATTCAGGTATTCATGAATAGCTGTTATACTGTATTGGCTAGGGAATTATGACAAAGGGAAGAAAGCCAGTGCAAGTTGAGTACAGATGCAATTTTCTTCAAATATTTTCCATCCTTAGTAGGTTAGATTTGCAGGTGCAAAGCCCACAGGTATGGAGGGCCAAGTGTATACTCAAATCCCTAAACTAAGGGCCAATGATCTGATTCTGGTCCCTTGATAGAATCAAATATTACCACATTCTGCTCCCATAAGGTAAAGCATCCCTAGCCTCCACCTGGGCTGCAGGAATGATGGAAAGGGAGGTAGAGTGGCTGGGAGGACATCAAGGGACCACCTTTTTGGGACTCTGGAAACAAATGGAAAGGATATGGATCGTTTCAGGAGGGTAAAGAGTAGAACACCAGACACCAATGATTAAAGACTCCCAAACTCAGTCATGAGACACTCAGTCAAAACATCTTGGTTATTTTGCTATCTCTCGCTATTGACTTTTGTATCTCTTACATCATTTTATCCATAAGTAAAATAGAAAAATTGACTTATGTGAAATTGGGGGCTTAAAGACCTCTCAAGGTTAGAGTTAACATCTGCTTAGCACGTTACGTTCCCTGAAATAAATGAGCCACATCAAGTGAATTAATATTTCCCCTTTGAAGTTCTTATTCACAGTCACCCCTTTCTTGATGTGAAACACAACCTCTCATCATTTTTGCTGTCTCAAAACCTTGATGTGCAACACACGGCAGCTTCTCCTCACGAACTTTTACCTCTACACACACAATCCCACACTCATGGTGGGAAACAGGAAGCGTCCCCACGGGATGGGAACACAGGATCAAGTGGTGAACAATCAAAAGATGCAACATGCAAAGCTGCCAAAATGAAGTTCAAAGGAAAGAGAAAATTAAAAAGCAAGTACGAAAGGCTTGTTGCCTAAGAGCAGCAGAAGTAACACAAGATCTACCAACAAAACCTATCTGGAGACTGTCTTCCTGTTTAGAAGTCTGAAGTGGTCCAAAGATAAGAGACCATAAAAGGATCCAGTGGAAAGCAACGAACAGAGTTAGCCACAGCAAGGAGCTGGAGGCCACAGTGGGGAGCACAGCTGAGCAGGTGAGGCAGGGAAGTCTGAGGTGTCCTTCTCCAGAAAGGAGCCAGGGGTCCCAGTCCCTAGAATTGCTTTAATAAAACCTAATCGAAATGCACTCAGCTTTGTGTATAGGTCTTGTCACATTTTTTGCAGACCTTGGGCATGCAAGCCATGTTTTCTACCACTGAGCTACCTCCCCAGTCCCTAGTGGATGCTTTTTAAAATATAATGGACTCCCCAGAGGGGTCTTGCTTTAAGTATTCAGCTTTTTACTAGGTAATCTGATGACAGATATCTGAGAGAGAAACTGCACAGAAGACAGAATGACAAGACACAGAAGAGGCAAGCACCACCTTTTGTGCTTCCAGAGGATTATATTAAACGTGTCTCTATTCTTCCTATGAAGATATTTAAGTATTATGTTCCCTATTTTAAAAAAACCATGTTACTTTCTTAGTCTTCCTACTATCATTTATCATATTCTCTGTGAACCGTGTTCTTTATGCCTCTGCAGAAACTTGGAAGATTAAAGAAGAATCAACACAGATTGTACACTGAAGACTCGAAGATTCCGGGATGATCTGTATCCTGCCCATAATCACCTTCAATCTTTCATCTTATCAGCACTCATAAATTACCAGCACTCCATTATAAAGAGTGTGAGCCCCCAACCCCTGTTATTTTCAGCATGACTGCAAACAGAGAAGCCAACCATATAAACAGTTAAGTGGGTAAGAAGCTAACATTCCATCTTCCTTCTGAGTCAGTTTGTAAAACTGTGCCTACAGAGGCCTGGACTTTCCGGAGGCCCTGGGAGTGGGAAATGTGGGAAGGGCATGGCTTGGCCCCTTACCCCATCTCAATCATACAGCTGCACTTTATTCTAGAGGGGAGGAATCTGCTGAAATTGTATTTAAAGAATCATTTCCAAGGCTTCAAGAAGTCTGCAGACTCATGACCCAAGTACTCAAAACATCTGAGCTTTCTCTTCCAAAGGCAGTAAGCCACACAACCTGGAAAAAGAAATGTTTTCTACAACAGCGGATTATAATAATAAGCTAACGGACTCTTCCTTAAGGAGTTTTTCATCTGGCTTGAGTTTTTAAAGTGTAAGGATTCCCCAACTTATAAAGAGTTTGGATTCTAAAAGTCAGGACCCTGGAATTCAGGCCTCCATTTCCTACACAAAAGAAATGATAAGAGGCTGGTTTCCAAAGCAAACAATAAAAGTCTAATGCCTCACAGGTGAACTAGAATGTTATTAATTCCACTGGAAGTTAAGTTTCACTTTTGCTCCTCAGTGAATGGGTTACACAAGCCAGTTGAGCTTCACAAGCACCACTGATGCTACTTCTTTGAAGCAGTTCACCCTGTGATGTCTGATAAAAAGGGAGCTGGTGGTGATAAAAGGACCTTCCCTTCCTCTTTCCCACTTGAAGGCCAAGTTCCGGGCACCTCACATTCATCGCGGTCAGTGGCTGCCCAAGTGGACAGTCGCTAGTTGACTGCAAGCTGAATAATTGCTTGCAAACCACTGCTTTGCACCAGCTCTGAAAAGCTGGCTTCTGGTGTGTTTATTTATTCTCCGGTAGTTGATAGCACTTCATTATGACAATCTGTCACCTAATATAGATCCTTTTTTTAAAAAGGTCCATAGATAAACAAACAACAACAACAAAAAGTGCTGGCAGCATTTATAACTCGCACAGAAAAAAAGAGAAAAAAATAGAGAAAGAGATAATATGTAACTATAAATAATTTTCTAGATTAAACCAAAATTTGTTTTTTCTTCATTTTTGCTCATTTGGTAAACTAATGAATTAAAAGAAAACATTCAGTCTTAAGCAAGCAACTCTAAAAGATTTCAGAACTGGAAGACTCGGCACAATGAATCTATCTGATTCATGTACCATCACAAATTACCAAAACAAGTGTATAAAATATTAATAGTTAATTTTCCACCAAAACTGGTGAACTGGTCAGAATTGCAGATATCAAAACTCTAAGAGAATGGTCTGTCGCAGAATCAAATCATTTAATGAGCTAAAATTAGACCAAATGCCATTATGGAGAATTACCACTAGAAAAGATATCTTTCCATCCTTTTGCAAAAATGGAAATACTCTTAAAGAAGTGTAACTTCTCACCCAGAAAAAAAATAACACTAGTGACTTCTTCCTACTCCCCCTTTATGCAAATGTTAACTTTGCATATAGTGTCATTCCTTATAATAATTTACTTATAGATCTCCTTTTTTAAGCTTTTTCTGAACAACAACAACAAAAAACTAGAATACTCATTAAGACACTGGGGCTCATGACCCAGGGTCAATTCCCAATTCATCTCTTTACCAGCTAAACTTGCAAGGGCAAGTTATTCAAATCATTTAAAAACTGAGTGTTCCATCTAAATACAAATAGTAATAAATACTTATAGGGTTGAGATTTAATGAAATAATACATATGAAATTATGCCTGGAATACAGCAAGGTTGTTGATGATGATGTCTTTATACCTCAAATGGCCAGAACAACTCCTTATAAATGGTAGGTAAACAATTCATGCTTCTTGAACTCAATTAAATTTCCCTACGTTGCATGCCTAATCAAATCTCACCTCTTGCTACACAAAATCACATCTGATAAAATCTTAGACTTGATCACTGTTTGGTGATTCTATATCTGTTACGTTTATACATACCTTGTCCCACCTGTCTAGAACTATCTGGATTTGCTGCCTTTCTGAAGCATGCTATATGGGGGAGGATGAAATCAGCCCTTCATAAAGCAATGAGCTCCTTTCTTCTTTGCATTTCCAAAACCAGGCACATAGCAGGAAACCAACATATCTTTACTTGTTAGCTGGGTCACCGGTGAGAGGTTCCTCATACCTCTCACTGAGCCCAAACTGACCAGTGTACAGAGAAGGAAGGAGTGAGGGTTGATACGAGATTCCTTCCCCCCTTCAAGGCTCTGCTCTGCTCCCATCCCACTTCTAGCATGAAGCACCATCCAGCCCAATCCACACAGATCCCTCTCTGTCGGAGTCCTTACTGTCAATTAAACATGTCATGCCAGGGGTGTGTTAGTCCTTTTTCTTCATGTGCCTGTGATCTGGGTGATGGAAGGATTCATTAATTATAAAATCTTTTGCATAGGACCAACAGACATACTAGGCTAGAGAAAAGTATCTGATTGCTTTAAGTATTTCTCCAGAATTTTTGCTCATAGCTAACCTGACGAGAAGAAAGGCATACTGTATCTGCAAAGACAGGAGCTGAGTTCTGGTGTCCCTACAGAGTGATAGCTCTCTTTTGTCAGCACCTAATTTTTTTTGGAACCAATGGCTTAGCACACATAAACTGGTATTTTTTTACACACCAAACATTAGCTCGCAATCAGATCTTCATGGTGTTCACCAACAGTAAATTCTACCTTTAGTTCTATTTCCTGAAATAAAGTGGCCTGAGAAATGACCATAAGTCCCAGGACAAGAAAAGGAAGGAATCCCAATGCTCCCTGTGATGAAACCACAAAGGAAATCACTTCAGCCTGAGGGACTGAGAACAGTCAGCTCTCAGGAAGGACTCCACATTGACACCTTGGAAGACTGTAACCTAAGACTTTGCTTTCCTTCCCAAATTCTACTCTTTTTCTTTTTTCATACTAGGAATTCTTAGGAACCAGCAGCAGCAGCAGGAGCAGCCCTCCCAGTCATGGAATACATTTTTTAACTTTTCAAAATGCTTTCATACCCTACTACTTCATTTGATAACTGGCAGTCATTCAAGGCAGAGACTGTATCACCTTACAGAAGCACAAAGAACCAGGGCAGCTGGCTCAAGGCCACAACTAGTGAACAGCCCAAGGGTGCCTACAATCCAGCCTTCCCCCCTCCCTGCAGTGGCTTTACCACACCATTGGCTAAAGAACCACACTGTAGTTGTTCAGCTCTTCCCATACTACATCAGGCAAGGGAACGTCTTTGGAAGACAGTGCCCGGTGTTTCTGAAAGAGATTAGGTGTCCCTGTGGAAAAACCCTGCCATCCAAAACCCTAGTCATAGCCGATGTGCTTCGCCATATTGAAGGCAAGTTGGCACCCAAAGCGGTTGACTGGGCGCCAACTGTGGTGTTCTCATCTTTGTTCGTGCTGTCAATGTGACATATGAGAAAAATATGAATAAAGTGACAAGATGAAAACAAAGCTAGTAGCTGGTGTGAGATCCACAGACAGGGTGTTAGCGCCGCATGCAGTGCAACTGGGTCAAGTTAACACCTTGTGTTTCCCCTACATATGCGGTGTGGAAAAGCTATTTATAAAATGTTTTTAAATATTTAGGACCAAATAAATCAATATTGTTGGGAAACACTGACTCGGACCAGAACTCGTTTACTTGCCTTAGTCCCATGTGAATAACAGAACTGAGAATATTGAGAGGATACAAGACCAGCAATGATACAGATGTTCGATACAATCACCCAGAATTCCCAAACAGGCCTGCTGTCAATCTCCATGCTGGCTGGTGACCGGCATGAATAATACAATGACAAAGGTCCCAGAAGAGCTGCCTTATGAATAAGCTTTATTATTATCAAGATAACAAAATGGGCGTTCTCAAAATTACCTGACTCTGCAATTCACTCTGCTGCTTCAGGCGAAGATTTTCAGGTGTATCTGCCACCGTGGTGAAAGACTGCTTTGGGTAGTGTCTGTAGAGAAATTGTTTAAAAGAAGACAATTAAAATATTGTGCTATAAAACAACACTTTAACACCCATTGTTTTATCCTTTGCTTCTGTCACAATGGAAAAGGGCCCAGTCCTCTTGGCCAAGGTCATCTGTCTGTCATTATCCCAGATCCTACCCCATTCAATGACCCTCTGTCACTCTATTTTCCCCCACTTCCCTCCCAAAACTTCAACATTGACTCCTCCATGCCCCACCTACCATTTCAGCCCAGTACCATCATTCTATCCTTAAAAGAGTCCTTGGTAATCTCCTCTTCAACTTTCCCCATGTCTAGTTTCCAGCTTGTTCCAACAGTTTCCCTCACCAAAGTCATAATGACTTCCCATGGACATATCTAAACTTCTTGTATTCCTCCTCTTGCTTGACCTATCTTCCATCTTGAAGTATCTTCTTTCTCCTCAGTTTCCATGTCACCAAACAGTCCCTACTTGACTTCTCCACTTAATGTTTGTTCCCTGTCTCTTATGGGTTCTTCTTGGCTCACCCCACCTTCACGGTCCTAACACAAGCTTTCCTCTCAGTCCACACCACCATCTGGGAGCTCTCACTCCTTCCGGTGCACTGAGGACTCTCTATATGCTCATTTCTTACAAATTTGAGTTTTACATGCAGTGGCATTTCTTTTCATTTATCCCATACCTATCACATACTCAATCAGTGTAAAACTCAGCTGCTTATCACCCCATCCCTAAAACAAACTCCTCTCCCTGTATTTTTTTTCATTTGTTAGTGCCCAGGTGACAAAGTCAGTTGCTTAGGAATAACCCTGAATTATCATATATTCAATTAACTATATCTGCCAAATATATCTGGCCACAGGAGACCAATTCAATCCTGTAGTTCACACCTCTCTCTTTACCATCTCTCCCAGCAATGCTATTCTCCTTGCCTCTAATACTCATCCCTCTTTCCACCCTATCTCCTGAGCAACTGTGTTTACCTTTCATGTCTTTGCCTTAGATGTCACCCTCTCCGGGAAGTTCTCCAGGCCTCTAAAGTTTGGATTAGGAATGATCTCTGGCTGGGCTTTCTTCCCCCTGTTATAATGCTTATTATACTCATTTGTATTTTTTGATTGGCACGTGCATGTTTCACAGTACAATTAAAGTTCTGTGGCAGCAAAACCAAGATATATTGTCCCTTGTTGAGGCCCTTTCTGGTCCACATATCCAGCCCCTAGAAATGCCTGGTTTGTAGTATGACCTCAATACATATTTATAGGGGCACACAGAAAGAAAACAGACAATGGGTTGCAGGGGTGCAGTTGTACAGAAAGAATAACATCTAACGTTCTATAGCACAATAAGGTAACTACAGATGACAACAATTAATTGAAAAATTTCAAGACACCTAATAGGATTTTAAATACCCCCAACACAAAGAACTGACATACATCCCAGGTTATGGATATGTCATTACCCTGAATTGATCATTTCATATTGTACACATGTATTGAAAATTCATGCTGTGTCCCATAAATATATGTAATTATTCTGTGTCAATTAAAAAGAAATATAATCAATAAATATTTTCAGACAAAAGAAATGGAGGAAAAGGAAGGGGAGGAAGAAAGCAATCAACCAAAGCCTAACAGACTAATATAGCTTAGATCGAAAATGTTCCCTCAGCACTTCAGATCTTTAAGGTGGATCTTTGGAAAGGTGATTGGATCATGAAGGCTTGAACCCCATTAGTGGATTTTAATTAAAGAGCATTCGGAGGTTGAAAAGTGAACTGTTAGGATGGGGGGTACAACATACAATTGCTTTCTACATGAATTTCTTCTCTATAGGGCAAAAAATGACCTTTACCTGGATACTAATGGAACTTCACTTGCGACCTACACCTGTACTTATGAAGAATAGTTTCATGAAAAATAATCTAGTTAGCTCAGCATTGCACATTATGAGGAGAAAGTATATGAATTTGAATTTATAAAATACATATATATTAATAAAATATCACTTTTACAGACTTGAACTTGGCCTCCCATACTAAGTCCTATTTGGAAAGAGACTTAAAGAAAAAATGAGAAGTTTCTACAGTTTTTAGGAGGAGATTTGTTAACCTCATGACCAAAGCAGCAAACTTACTCACAGGCTGTGCAGTTACAAGATCATATCTAGAACTATTAAGAGACACCAATATCTTGTACTTTTTCTAGTAGCCTTTTCAATACTAAAAAGTAATTATTTTATAATAGTGGATTGATTTACATGTAACATAACTTTCTCTAAAGCCACATAACTGGATAAAATTATCCAAAATTTTAATGTAAGAGAGAAAATTCAACTTAGTATTAGAACCAAAATAATACATGCTGAGAGAAAAAAGGCAATTCATGTCAGAAACTCATATGGATCATAAGTGCTAAAATAAATCAAAACCTGTGGTTTAAGGGATACAAGTTATATTCAGAGCTAGCAAAATTCAAGCAAATAAGATTTTTTTTTAAAAAAATGCCATAACTGTCAAAAACATGAAATAGCCTCATAATTGGAAAAAGGCAACTCAGAAGAAGTAAGTATAATTATAGAGATGGCAGCACAGAATGTACTATATAAAAAAATAATCATTACAATATTTGGAGAGACCTAATTAATTCTGTCAAAATGTGAAAATCTTGTCAAACAATGGATTTCTCAACATCATTTCCAAACAGTAAGGTCCATCCGAATTAATCCAATATTCCCCTCGGAGTCCACATCTCAATTCCCTCTCGCCTACTCTCCCACCCCTACTACAAAAGAAAAAGAAAAGAAAACCAGACACAGAAGTAAAACAAGAGGCCAGGGGTCCCCTGTGAGAGCATGAGAACAGAGAAGCAAAGTATTTCAAAAAGGATATAACTGTATGTATGCTTAAGTGGGCAAGACAGATAGCCATACTACTAAGTCTTTGTTGGTTTATCAAACAGAATGGTTTGTACTGTCGTTGCTTGATTGTCCATTTTTTATGCTTTGATTTTGTAACTTGAACAACTACTTCTACGATAATATGTAATTTATCAACCAATGATTTCTTTCTTTTTTCTGACTAGTCATTTCTTACTATTATTTTTTTGAAATTCTATATTATTTCTACTCTTTTTTCTGTTTTGCTTTTTTTCTCTAAATAAAAAAAAAAAACTAATTGATGGGACCATATGATTAATTCTAGCTCCTTCCATATCCCACATTTAAATGGTAAGGAAAGGTCTCCCTCAAACAAATGCCTTGAAGCCAGGCTTGTGGTGAACAGCTGAACTCCCAGGAAACTGAGAGGCTGAGCAGGAGAATCACAAGTTTGAGCCAGCCTGCATTACTTAGAGACTCAGTGAAACCCTGTCTCAAAATAAAAAAGCAAGTGGAGATACAGCTCAATGTGAAGGCTCTGGGTTAAATTCCCAGGATAGATGGGTGGATGGGTAAATGGATGGATGGATGGATGGATGGTGGATGGATGGACAGGTGGATGGGGGGATAGATAGATGCCTGGGCAGAAATCTTAAAAAAAATAGGAGCTGTTCATCAAGCCTAGCAAAAGAATGACAATTTTTTCCTCTGTCCTATTAGGAGTCAGAAGATGGGACAGAAGCTATGAAGACAGGAGAAATAGATTTTCAAAAAGAACTGAGAAACAAATAAGAAAAAGACAAAAGTGGAAGAATTGATATATCCATAAATTTCATGGAAAATAAATCATAACCGTTGAAATCTGACATATATTAGGAACTGATTGAGAGATCTGGGGAATTGTGAGAAATAGTTTTTACAGTGCTGAGACTGAACCCAGGGCCTTACACACGCTAGGTAAATGCTCTACCACTGAGCTATATCTCCACCCCTCATGAATGTTGAAGGATCATCAAGAGAAGTCTTGTAGTTGAAGCACACAGGAATTGAATGAGCATATTCATCAAGACTGGATCAATAGTTATAGAAAATTCCAATTTCCATGAAATGCCATGTTAAAAATAAAAAAAAGAATCAAGGCATCAGAAGGATACATCTGAAACAGTAAAGTTAGGACCCAGAAAAATTCCTTCAAAAACATTTTTTGAGATATGATCACACTGTGTAGTTCAGGCTGGCCTTGAACTTGCAGTGATTCCTCCTGCCTCAGTCTCCTAAGTGCTGGAATTACAAGCATGCATCACTATACTAGGCTCAATTTTTTCTTTTTTTTTTTTCTTTTGCCTTCTCATTTGCATTCTCTCTCTCGCTCGCTCACTCTCTCTTTCTCTCTCTCTCAGGCTTCCAAAATGGAGTCTCAATATTCTGCAAAAGCTAGCCACAAACTCCTGTAGATTCAGTTGAGGAAAAGTTACATGCAAATCACTAGACCAGGGCTGCTCAGGATGTGGAAAGTGAACAGCAGCTCCCATGGAGATCATAATGAGAAAAAACTAGTGGGAAGAATGAGAATCCAGAAACACTCACTTCTTATCCAGAGCTCAGGGCTTAAGAGAGCATGAGGCAAACTGCCTAGTTGAAGCCTACCTCTTCCACCTACCAGTTGTGTGTCTATGAATAAATATCTTAACCTCTCTAGCCTCAATTTCCTCAGCTATAAAATAAACACAATGATAATACTCCTTAGGCTTGTGGCAAAATTAACACATGTAAATCATATCAAATGATATCGGTCTCAGAACAGGTACTTAACCAAATGTCTTCCATTAATAATAGCATTACTATTATTAGTTCTTCTGTGTTCTACTGCAAAGTAGCCTACCTTCTGTGTCTCATCACACCATAAAATATTCCTGGCTGTCTCAGAAGGTTGCTACAACAATCACATGAAAGAGATTGATAGATGAGAAATTATGAATGTGAGATATGGGTAATGTATTTAGACATAGAAATCTGAGTAGAACTTACCTCCTGCAAGTCCTATGGTTTAAATGGGATAGTGGACAGCACCACTTCCTCAACAAAGACTCATCCTGTCCAAGACGTCAACTGTGCTGATGTTAAAAAGTCTTATTTAATAGATTTATGTAACTCTCAAATTTCAGGAGCCCACTAATTTTAAGATGTCTATCATTTTCTCAAAAATCTCTAAATTCTGTTTTCCCTCTTATCTCCTGGCAAAGTCAAACAGCTCATCCTGCAGGTCACTTCCTCCTCCTATTTCCACCTTGAGCCTCATGAACACTTAAGCCCATCCTCTCCGGCTTCCTGCTTCCTGTTTACCTGACCACTGTCACAGCTACATTCAAACTCAAGGGTCTGAGAGCAGAATTCGTCTTTCTAAAGAATCTCCTGGCAGATCTCAACAGGCACTGCATTAGCACAGCAGTCCTGTGCCCCATCATTGGGAAGGCCTGCTCGCAGTGCTCGCCTTTGGCCTGTGTCTCAGAAGCTCGGATTAGGGTGTTTCCAACACCATTACCCCAAAGGGGTGGCTCACTGCACATAAGCAATTTATACAGATGGATAAACACCTGCCTTCTTTATGAGAGGCTGTAGTTTGCTGATAGACTCACAGTAAAAAATATGGTCACTGAGTCTCAAATCAGCTTCCCTAGCTGGCAACATCTGATGTGTGTTGTCACAACTCATTCCTGGAGGAGTTAAGCATATGCCTCCCCTCTGCAGGGCCCTAGAAGGTTGTGCTGCCCTTCTCCCCAATGTGCCCTGTGCACTTTTCCTTCTGCTGACTTCCTGGTGTCCTCCCACACAATAAACCAGAGCAGGGAACGGGCCTGATTCTTAATGAGGCCTGCAAGGCCACGCAAAGAACCATCAAAGCTGGGGTTGCTCCAATCTCCCCACACCCCAACCAGGCCCCTGTGCCTAGCCGGGTATCATTCCTGAAACAGGAAGTGTCTCAACATTTTCTGACTATTACTTTCTACAAAGACTACAAATTTTTGTGATTTTTTAAGAATATTGCAAAGGCTAAAGGTCTGACCTCACATTAGTACCTGGCTTCACAGCTCTGCCTGAGTCAGGGAAGGACCAACAACTGCTGGGGCCCATCTTTCACACTCCAGTTTAGCTAAGGGAGTGACTTTATCCAAGGGCCTAGATCACAACTGTTTTGAATGTAAAGCGATGACAAGATTTAAATGCAACTTTTAATACATTTCCCAAATCTGAACAAAACCCATTTTATAGTACTGATGTTTTACTCAAAATTATCTTTAAGGATTGAAAACTAAAAACATTTTAAAAATTTTTGTGGTGGCCCTGAAGCAAGGCCAGCAGATTGCTGTAGCTGCTAGTTTCAAACAGGAGCCTAAAGAGAATTCTTTCTGTGGTCTGTTGGCCATTTCAGAACTTTGGAAATGGAATGGTCAATTCATCAGAAACAAATAGCAGGTGAGTATGGCAGACTTTAGGAGGCCTGCAAGGGAGAGACCCTGGCGCCTTGGGACCTGCACCATGCGGTTGACTCCACGTGCTGGCAGAACAAGTAGCTCCTGCCCTCTGTGGTGGGCGGCTGTGAGTGTGGCAGACTTTCAGCAGCCCGAAAGAGAGAGACCCTGGCACATGGGGACCTGCACCATGCAGTTGACTCGGGGTGCCGGGAGAACAAGTAACTCCTCCCCTCTCTGGGGGGTGGCTGTGATCCTGCCAGCGAGTGGACTGAGAATCAGACATCTCATGTCATCTTGTCATCTTGTCCCCTGTCCCATGTACCCTCTTCCCCTCCCCCCTGCTTAGCAAGTGGGAGCCAGTGAACTACGCATCTTGTGAAAAGATTGGCTATGTTATTTAGTATGAGCTCTCCATATGCAAAGATAAGGACAACCATTTAGAAGAAAACAAGAGACAATATGACAGATAGTGAAGCTCTCTGGTTGTCTAGCTTTGAAATTTATGCTTTCTTATGTCCTGTTGTGTTCTGTTTTGTTGTGTTTAATTTTACTCCCTTTTAAAATTAAAAAAAAATTTTGTGGCACTGAATCTAGGGAAACTATCCTTGGGCAATATCATCTTTTTTTTTTTAATATGAGACAGGGAATTGACTTTTTTTGCCCAAACTGGTCTTGAACTTGAAATCCTCCTGCCTTAACTTCCCAAGTAGCTGGGTTGACAGGTATATGCTGCCATACCTGTCTAGAAAGATAAAACATTTTTAAATAAACAGACCCTGAGAAAGATCACTACCATCAGATCTCCTGTAAAGCTACTTACAAAAGATGCATTTCAGGAAGACAGAAAATAATTCCAGAAGGACAAGTTAAAGTGCCAAAAGGGAATAGTAAGCAAATAACATGTGAATATGGACAAGTGTGTGCATATACACACGCACGCACACACGCACACACAACGCATAGCATAATAACACCACTATATGGGAATATCTTTCTCTTTTACAGACAAAGCTAGAATACTAGATAAGATGAAGAAGCAGTATGAAAATCATTCTAAGGTCCTTCAGAAAGGTTAGGACATTAATAAATTTCAGGTTCTATTTAAGTAAATGTAATAAAATTTTAAGGGTAACCATAAAGAAGGAAAATAGCCTACATAAATTCAATCTTATGAAAGGGAAAAAATAAATTGTATAAAAGAAGAAAAATGTAACTCAAAATAATAAAAATGAAAGAATAGAATGAAAATGCAGGATAGAACAAACAGGACATACAGAAATTTATCAGTTTGGGAAAATAAGTCAATAATCATAAATATATAAATGGGAAATACCTGCCAGCTAGAAGACTCATACTGTTTTTTAATTCTACTATAAAATAGCCACATTAATATGAGACAAAATACTGGTTTTCTAGTACTGAGGATTGAGAGGAAGAAGCACTGAGCCACATCCCTACCCTTTTTTATTAGCTTATTTTGAGACAGGGTCTCACTAAGTTGTCTAGATTGCCTATGAGTCCCGACTGCCCCTGCCTCACCTCCTAAGTAACTGGGATTCCAGGCATGTGCCTGCAATAAAATACTTAAAGGTATTACTAAGAATAAAGAATAAGAACACAGTGATACAGGTTCAATTCATCAAAGAAAGTATTATTCTAACTGTAAATAGACCTACAGTATTGACCTCAATTTTTTTAAAGAATTTGTGTACATATATGGCAGGACAAAAGGTCAAATTGATGGCAGGAAAAGTGGTGAATCCACCAACAGGGAGATATTTCAACAGGTGTCCCCTAGTCATTACTACCTAAAGCAAACAGACACAGAATGAGTAAAAACACCCAACGTGTGAACCTGTAACAATGACAACAGGCTCCATGCAGAAGTGGTCTTCGAACCGTGTAACTCCAGAGTGTCACAGCTTCCATCACTCACTAAAGGCATCTGACTGGCCTAACCAGCAGCCATCGGTGGGACCCACTCACAGCCCCTGGTGACAGCCTGCCTGGCAGATACTCCCTGGAGCAAAAAGCGTGACACCGGTGTGCCCGCGCAGGAAGAGCATGAGCAAGCGAAAAGCAAGGGCAGTTCTCTCCACGCGGACAGATGTAACAGGATAAGCAGGGCTGCGCAGAGCCCGGGAGGCTGCGCTGGGGCCACACCCTCTCACAAAGGGAAGGGAGGCCCAGGGCAGGTGACACAAAGCAGCTTCCCAAGGAAACACGAGCTGATGAATTCACAACTACGTGACGCTGTGCACTCCCCAAAAACGCAAATCGTAACAAATTTGTTTAAGGGCGATGCCTCCAATGCCCAGGAAATCTGAACAGGAGCCAGCCCTAAGCTGCTGCTGTGGACATGAAAAGCCATTTTGCACTTTGCTGCCTCTGAGCACCCCACCTTCTTCTTTCTTTTCCACCTAGCACCAAAAGTTGGCAGAAGACCTGACCCCCAAAAACCAAGTCCCCTTTCTTCATTTGTTCTCTTATTCATGCTTTATGCAAAGCATATACACATTTGCATTGCTATCTGCCTTGTATTTCATTCCTTAAAAGGATGTTTTACCACTCACATTCTCCATACCTGAAAGGTTTTGTTAGTTTCAGAACTATAAAGGAAAAACAGCATATTCTCCGAGAAAACCTAGAAGTTTTTTCCCTTACGTAAAAAGTTCCTGGGAAATTTCATGAATAACTTTGAACAACAATCCTATTTGGGTTATCTCTTCAGGTGTATCAAACTGGAAAAATGCTCACAATTAAACGCTTTAAGCTTGTGCATCTGGTTTATTTCACTTAACGTTATAATCTCAAAGTACATCCATTTTCCTACAAATGGCTCAGATTTATCCTTTTATGGCACAGTAGTACTCCATTGTGTATAACCACCACGTTTTCTTATTCATTTATCTACCACAAACATATAGGCTGCTTCTAAGATTTAGCTATTATGAATTGTGCTGACTTACATATGGGTATGTATGCATCACTGTAATACGATGTCTTTAACTCCAGGGAGATACCTACAAGGGGAATAGCTAGGCTTAATGAAATTTCTAAGCTTAAATATCACATGGTTTCTCTTATATGAGAAACCCAAATTATAAATAAAAAGCAAAATAAAAAACAGGAAAAATAGGAAGCAGAGAGATAGATGTTTCTCAGATGAGAAGGGAACCAAGAGAGGGAGAGAGAGGGGAGACAGAAGAAGGAAGAGGATGGAAGAAGGAAAGATGTGCTATGTTCACAGACCAATCACACACAAGGGATGTGAGCTTTCGGTACTGAAAACAGGTACTAACAAAAATAAATAAGTAAAACTATAAAAAATATTTATAGGTTCACATGATGAATATGTCAACAACTACGTAATTCCACGGATGTCACGGCTCTCCCAGTTTGAGAACTGGTAGGAGAATCACCGTTAACAGGTAGAGGTGCTTTAAAGTGATAGTTTTACATGTTGGGTCAATACAGCGTGTTGTTGCACGTAGTAGAAGCACTAAAATCCAAATCCCCGAGTAGACATCAGCGCAGCGCAGCATCAGCTGAGACATTGTAATTCTAATCATGACCTCCTTCCGGGACCTGCAGGTTTAACGTGCGCGCTGGCGGGGCTCGCTGTAGGGCTGACATGATGTCTATTCCTGAACTGCCTTCCGCACTCATCACTGCGTTCTTAATTCTCCCACTAATCTTCTTCCCCGCAGCCCCTCCATAAACAACACATGGAGAATGCCGCTGGTTGCCAAACATCAATTTTATGATTTAAAAAAAAGACGGTGAATGAGAGCCAGCAAGTGGGGGATGCCCTTCAGAAAGGAGGCTTAGGAGAGCCGCAGATAGATAACATAAAAGCGAAAAATGGATTATGATAATGTAGGCCGCATACATGAAATACAAGCCCCAGCTGAAAGGAGTTGCAGGATCCAAACCCCGGGCTCTCTAAAGGGCAGTCAATAACCTGTCTAACAATTTACCAAGTTCTCTTTCGGGCTCCAAGGGTCAAACAACCTGCCACCTATTGATTTACTTCCTCAGCAGGACTCCATTGTAACTCCTCTCGTGTATTTATAAAAGACGGCATTATCAGAGGGATTACACAGCCGGCCTGACCTGCCACGCTATGAAACGCTTACCAGCTATTGGAACATGTCACCTAGATTTTGAATGATGGTGTACAAGGCGAGAAATTAATACTTGCACACACGCACGCGCCTGTGCCCGTGCATGCATGCATACACACACACACACACACACACACACACACACACACACACACCACTGTATGTTGTTTGAGAGAAACAGGAGCTGGGGAAGGAGACTCAATTCACTGCACTGCTGCTGCTATTGATCACGGGGCACACAAATAAGCGAGTGTGTGACACATCTTACAGCCAAGAAAAACACTTTCAGGACCCGAAACTCTACCATGGCAGTTTGAAAAATACTAGGACAAAGCTTGTAAGACAACAGAAGATTAGAAAAAGCTCGTGACACATAAATAATGCATTCCCTTGTTAGTGATAATAAGTGTGCCACAATAAATAGCCAATATTGATAAAAATAATTACAGTCTAAAGAAGGGACAATAGCATCGAATGCTTCTACTTTTAAGAGAAGACATTCATAAGGTTAGAAAGGTAATATTATGTTCAGCTATATATTTCTCATAAAAAATGTATAGTCCCATAGATAAACTTATGACCAGAGCATATGCTGAACTGCCTTTTAATCCACTGACTTAGTTCATCTAATACTTTACAAACAACTTGTTCCTTAGCTTTTCAACTACAACAGCAATCTCAACGAATTAAGAGCAATTTAATCACTGACCCCTACTCTGGAGGAGAACTATCTTTGGGCATAGGGAAGAACTGTTCAATGCATTTCAATCTATAAGTTCCAAATTGTGCACAGTAAATGCATTTACATATGGTTTCTCAGGGTAAGCAGACTAAGGGGAAAACAAAAACCATTATAGCCAGCAGGGCATCTTTCGTACCTACAAGTGTTCAAGAAAATTAACTGAACATTGCCAACCACGGGGTCCCTGACTATCCTTGTCTTCCCAATTCACTAAACGAATCAGTGCTTTCTTAGGTCCCTAAAGATCGCATAATCACAGAATCTATCAGTTCTTCCTTGAATGCACTTTTTCCTTGTCATCAATTGTATGATTAAACCAAAGCTCAGCGGATCATTATACTTCTGTTGTGTTTAGTGCCTTGGATCAAGAAAAATGTTCAGCTTTAACCCTTTTTCAGCACAGGTTAATGACACAGGAAAAAAGGAGGGATTTTGTGGATGGTCTGAAGTAGGCACCATATTTTAAAAGAAACATACTATTACTTTCAAAGCAAGAACAGCCCATTCAGAGCCCAAGTGAAATATTTTAAAGGTATACATGCATTTATACATGTTTACGTACAATATATGCACGCACGCAAAGAGAAGAAGAGAGATTGCTGTTTAAAATAAAAGCACTGAGGATAGAAAGGAAACACTGAAGACATCTAACCAGACAGTCAACACAGCAGCCACGACCCCTAGAGCCCACCTCTTCCAACCAGACCCCACTTTCTAATACAAGTGAGTTATTGGCCACCAAAATCTAGCCACTTTCCAAACACCCCACCTATGACTGCAAAGCTGGGAGGACATCTAGATATAAACCATAACGGGTAGAGAACACTACTCAAGAGTGAGAGATTCCAAAGCACTTAAACCACAGAATGCAGCCCTCCTACCTTTTATTTTTGTTTCAATTCTGCATCCCAAGAACTTGAGGAATTGTCTACCCTCACTGGTCCCCCATGAATGTACCCTAAGGAAGCTGGCATGTCAACACTACAGAACAGTCACGTGTAGAACCCAAGGGTCAGAGACTGGCCCCCTCAGGAATCAGACCTTTCTACCTGAGGCGGACACGCATGCCTGCAACCTATCCTGTTCAGTCTCTTCTTTTGTCCCTAAAAACAGACAGCAGAGGACTCCTCCTCCCCACCCTACAAGTGCAATCATGACGGAAAATTCAGTAGCAGAAAGGATAGAGACCAAAGGAGAGAGGACTCAATTATAAAGAGGCCACAGGAGAGACTATCTTGGAGAGATAAAATGCTCCATATTTTGATCATGGTAGTAACGTGTCAATACTCAGAACCATATTCTAAAATGAGAGGATTTTACTCCATAAAATCTTAAATGAATTTTTAAATATATGATTGCTGAAATAAAATAGTCAGTGGAGAAAGTAATGAGAGGAACAATCAAACTAGTGATCTCAAGATGAACTGGAAAGAAGATGGCTTCCGTAATATAAACAATATACAAGAGTTGTTCAGAAATCTGTGGACAAACCAATTAAATAGGATATTTGTAAACAAAAACAGAAGTAAATAAAGAACCACTTTCAACTTCTCTGAAGGAACAAACTACTGAACAGAAGAAATGAAATAATTTATCAGGCAGACCTTAAGAGTCCAGCACCTAAAAACAGAAAATCTGCAGTTTCCAAAGAGAAAGAAGTTTGCTTGTAAGTTATGATATCATCAATCATCTTATCATCAAAACTATTACTTTGAAATATTGATGGAAAACAGTTTTCTGCCTTCCAAAAACATGACATTTTTAGTCAAGCACAGACTCAAAATTACAACCCATGCACCCTATATTCTAAAAAATTAGTGTAGGATATCTTCCACAAACGAAAACTCAAGAGACAACATTCCAAATTTAGTGGCAACTGAAAATGATGGAAAATGTTGTTATTAAAACTGTGATTATGGTCCCCAGCCAGAACCCCATCTTTACCTCCCAGCTCAGCTCATGCAGGCAGGGGGATGAAATGAAAACCTCCAAATTATATGTGGAGCTGTTCTGTATGATACCCTACAACATTTCTCTTGATCTAGAATATTGTTTTCTAAAAATACTGATCTTGACCCTTAAATCAATGTCTCAGCCCAATCCACATTTTAAAAAATGAAGATCTAACAGAAGCAAGCAAGGAGAAAAAATTGTCATGAAGGAAGCCAGGATCTCAATGTGCAGGCCACTCCCGAGGGGCAGGGTTCAATGGCATAGAGAATGTTCCAGAAACACTCAATGACTTCTTCCCCACTTCCCCTCCCCCTTATCTTCATCCCCCCAACTTCACACTGAGGTTCCACTCCCAGGCAGGGTGAAAGCAGGGACAGCAGAGACCTGGCTGGTCTCTGTCACCTTCCCAGGGCCTTAAGTCAAGGAAGAGAAGGTGCTGGGTGCCCTTTGAGTGGAAAGCATCATGGGGTAAGAAACTCGAAGAGGGTACCACATGTGTTAGGAGAGGAGAGAATAAAGATAATAAAGAGGGGTGCATGTACCCCTAAAAGGCACAGAGCCCTAAACTGTGAGCAGAAAGAACATCCACAGACCAGGTGGCCTGTGGCATTCTAGTGTGGGAACCCAGGCAGGGCCAGAACCACTAAAACCAAAAGGTCAGGGACACAGCAACAAGGGTCAGCTCAGTAGTGAGCCTGATGGGCCAACAACTGAGAACCAGGGGCCAGTGAAGATGGTGTACCCCGCTGGATGCACCTCCAATAAATTAGCCACATCCCAGGGATGTGAACCCCGTACTGACTTACAACTTAAAAACTGGTGTTATGAAAACTTACATAAGGGGGTGTGTGTGTGTGTGTGTGTGTGTGTGTAATATGGTATGTTTTCTTACAGTGCTGGGGATGCAACCCAGGGCTTTGCCCATAAAGACAAATGCTGCCTCAATCCCAATTGATACCAGGTATTTAAGTCACAGTGAGAGATTGAATGAAAGATAAGCTGTCACAGGAAAATAACATCTGCAGTTCATCCGGGTGTATGACTGGGAGATTGCCAACCATGACATTTCCTTTCAGTGACCCAAACCACAATACTACTCTGCAGTCAGGATTAGCTGTATAATCTACACTTCCAACATGACTGCTATAAGATTTAATTTCATAGGCTCAACCTATACACAAAGCAATTTTAACTAAAGTAATTGCATACATATAAATACAGTATTATAAACCTTCTAGCTGATAAAATGGAAAATACTAATTTATACCACATAGGTAAACAAAACATTTCTGAGGTTTTCAATCATTTTGAATTTAAAGGAATCCTGAAGACCAAAAAAAAGACCTGTTGATAACTGCTGTTTGAAATCACAATCACAGCTGGAGTAATATTCTGTTACTTTAAGTCCGAAGTACACCCCAAGTAAGAGTGGGATCCACAAATCTGACACAGTCCACCCACCTATGCGCCCAGCAGTGAGCTCAGCTCAGGAGGGCCAGTTTGGGAGGCTTTGTAACAAGTCACTACCTATAGCCAATTAAATTATAGGAACTTCTGGTTAAATAAATAAGACACGCTAGTAAACACTCAAACGTCATCATTATTTTATTTTATCTGATTATTGTGTATGCTCTTGGGAATATTTACATAGATTGTAACCAGAAACTGCTATGTCCCAATGAACTATAAATTCTGTGCTCTTGCAGTTCAGCAGGTGGGAGTACCACCCAAATTGTTGGGGAACACTGCCCATCAGGCTTCCTGTTCCTTTCCCCAGAGAGCCCGCTGTTAGAACACCGACTCCCACACTCACAGTGCTTCCCGTGGACCCTGAGCTCCTAAACCTGCAACTCTCTTCCACCTGATAAGAACTGCACATCCATTTCCATTAACATGAACAACTGGATTTCACAGAGCGCCACTGCTTTTACTTCAAAAATTAAACTCTGTGAAAAGTAAAAGTAGTTAACACCACTGAACCATTTAATTAAGTCTTCTGGTTCAAAAACACCTCCAAGAAATAGAGGAGGGAGGGCAATGTGCAAAGGCTGCAGTGTAAACAAACCAAAACTCAGTGTTTCCACAAGTTTCATCCTCTGACCTACATGGACACCTTCTCTTAAAGACTTACATCTGAGAGAGGCAGGTGGCTGTTTCAGCTCCCGTGAACCGTGTAACCCACCCTCACTATGCACTGTCCCTCCTTCCAATACTTCACATCCAACAGATGCCAAGGCTATTTTCCACACTTTTCTTCTTTCACTAAAAGGGAGCGGCACCAAGCAGTTGCCATCCTACAAAAAGACAGCACCCACCATGGACTGATGAGAAGCGGCCTTGTCAGAATTTTAAAAGCCTGCAATCTTCCAAACATCCATGATCTTCAAAGGTGCTCTCCATGCACAATGAACAAGGTATGTAGTTTCTTTCCTTGAATATTTAACCTTTCCAGTTAAAAGGCACAACTGTGAGATATCATTCCTCGGAAGTTCATTTTCTCTTTTAAAAAACAATGTGCATGGGTCTTGGATTTGTGCATACAGACACACATACATGATTAAAAGAATGATCTTTTTATTTGTAAACTAGGTTTTCTTTTTATTCCAAAAGGAACTGCAGATGGACATATTTTATCACCCTATCCAGAAGGTGATAACTGTCATCATTTAAATATCTGCCAGGTATGAACACTGGGGTCTCTCTGCCAACAAACAATTACTAGGTATCTAATGATAAAATGGTCATATTTACTCTATACAGATGCTTCAGACTAATCAAATATAGGACTATGCATTTGTTTGCAATTATCAACAATTCATACAAAATAACTTCGGAGTGAGAAGAAAGAATTACATAGTGAATTATACATGCTCTAATTAACTACTCTTAGTTCATAATGTGCTCAACACTACCAAAAGGGCCTTGTACAGATTTCTCTTTTAAAAGGATCAGATTTCTTAAACAGAAAGCTGACACTGCAGAAGGTAATTTCAAACAAATGTCACCTAAACGATGCTCTATGGAATACAGATTATACAAGATGTTTTTTTTTTAAAAAGTGCTCTATCATTAAACATATTTGGGCAGTGATGGGTTAATGGGGTTACGTAGGATTTTTCCTAAATGCTTCTCAGATTCAATCCTCTCTTTCCAAGAACATCTTAGACAAATTTCCAAGAACATCTTAGACAAATGGCATTCTGTAGATCATATCCTGAGAAATGTTGGTTCATGCTGTACTTTAACCTAGGTGTTTAAATAGGGGGAAAATGGCCTAAAGGATAGAAAATAAATTCACACACTAGTCCCAGGTTCTTTCTCAGTACTGAGATCCCGAGCTCAATGTATTTGGTTTTGCTACTTTTTGAATGTGCTTGTCTTGCTTGCTGAGTGCTCAACATGATCCACGCTTTATGACTCTGTTCAATATCCCTGTCCGAGAATCCTTCCCTCAGCCTTCAGCTGGGTCTCAGAGTAGCACTTCTGCCAGTTATAATAGCCACTATATTGGGCCTGAGACATAGCTCAGCAGCACAAGCACCTGCCTGGCAAGCACAAGGTCCTGAGTTTGATTCCAGTACCAAAAGTAATAATAACTCATTATATTACCATTATACACGTGCCCTTGTCCTAAATTTCCTGTATGCTTGCCTGGGAGATGAAGGGAACTCTTTAAAAATGTATTTGATATGTCCATCAACAGATTAATGGATAAGAAAATGTGGTATTTACACACAGTGGAGTTCTACTCTGCCACAGAGATACACTTGAGTCACTGGTAGGCAGATAGATGCACCTTGAAATCATAATGTTAAGTGCATAAGTCAGACAACTTTAAATACCACATACTTTGTTTGAGGAACTTAATATATAAATAAAGGATAGATAATAGGCAATAGGGAGTTGGATTTTGTTCAAAGAAGGGGGTCAAGAGATGGAAGGAGAGGAAGAAAAGGGGATGAAAAAAGAATTAAGATGTGTGATGCCCATGGACCAACTCCACAGGAAAAATGTAACCATTATGTACTGCAAACATGGACTCACAAATAAAGTCTGCAGAAGACTGAAAGGCGACTAATTAACAGGATGATGGTGAACAGCCCATTGGAAACAGGTAAGAAGAAAAAGATGGAAATGGTTACAAACAGGCACTCCCAGAAGAATGCTAATTATGGAGCTTTTTGTTGAAAGGAAATTTAAGCTTTCTTCTTCAAATATATCTAGATTGTTATAGCTTTCCATACAGTGCTAAAATTAAAACTGTATCTTTAAAGTTCCTTAACATTATTACTTTGACTCTGTGCCACAGTTTAACATCAGTTATAACCTTTTTATGGCTTCTGAATTGTAGGAGATATTGCAGCAAATGAATAGAATCCAACAATGTATGCTTGAAGAAATCAGCACCATGCATAGGCTGCTATGGGGGACAGCCAGACCCCAGTACTTTCTGATGTATGGGCTGGGAAACAAGAGCCAACCTTGTCTGTCCACTCCCCAACTCCCCGTAAGCGACTGGCTGATCTGGAGAAACACAGGATGCAATGATAGATAATGAGGTAGAATACAACGTAATGCATGTAGTGTTTAGTGTTTCACTGACTTTGCAGGTCTAAAGCCAGTGGCCTGGTCATCTATTCAGAGGATAATGGTATGTAGGGTGGCCTCTATGGGGGATCTCCTTCTGAAGGTGGTAGCCATTGTTGATTCCCTATTACCTTGTTTTGAAGTCCTGTATCATTTTCATTGTTTTGTTGGGCTGGGTTTTATCCTGTTTTATTTTGTGTGATTTTGTTATATCCTATGGCATGGGCAGCTATTTCAAAGATAACAAGATATATTATGGTTTCCAATTCAGATTTACTATTGTCCTGTTTTGAAATTCTTTATTGTATTCATTGTTTTGTTTTTATTGGTTTTATTCTGTTCTGTTTTGATTTTTACTATATCTGAAGGCATCTAGAGACAACAGAAGGCATTGCAGTAACCATTGTTGATTTCCTATTGTTTTGAAGTCCTGTGTCACTTGCATTGGTTTTTGATTGGCTTTATTCTGTTTTATTTTGCTTGGTTTTATTCTCTTTAAAATAAAATTTTTTTAATTTTTTGAAAAATGTGCACTTGGAGATTAGACCTGACCACTGAGGTACTGAACAAATTATAACTCATGGGAAAATTCAACTTATACATTTAAAGACATGTTTCTTTTTGGGGTGTCATGATCTGAGTCTGACAGTACCCACTGCTGGGAACTAAGAGCACAGCATCAATGCAATTGACTTCAGCACTTGCAAACTCACAGGACACCAAAAAACACTGCCCATGTCCAGATTCTTAAATAACAAGTCCTCTTTGATCAAGGAATAAAGGCAAGCTGAAGATACACAGCTCAGGGGTAGAGTACTTGTCTAACATGCACAAAGCCCTGGGTTTCATCTCAGTATTACAGAAGAAGGGAGGAGGAAGGGAAAAGAAAGGCAGAAAGTAACTCCAACAACTCGAAAGAAAGAAAACAGCCAGGTGTGGTGACCTGTAATCCTAGCACTCAGGAGGTTGACTGACACAGGAGGAGGATCACCATGAGTTTAAGGTCAGCCTGGGCTACATAGTGAGTTTCAGGCCAGCCTGGGCTACATAGCAAGGCCCAGTCTCAAAAAAAAAAAAAAAAAAAGAACAAGAGGAAGAGGAAGAAGGAGGAGGAAGAGAAGGAGGAAAGGGAAACAAAAGACTGATTTAAAAATGGGCAAAGAGCAAAATAAAAGCTAGTTAACAGGAATAGGGAGATAGATCTTTCTCAAATGGGATGGGGATCAAAAGATGGAGGGAGGGGGAAGAAAGGGACAGGAAGGAAATGAAAAAAGGGACTGAGATGTGTTCTGTACATGCACCAAAGCCACACAAGGAATGTAAACATTATGTACTGCAAACGTGTAAAAAAAAAGGGCAAAGAACCCAAATAGCCACTCCTCAAAAGTCACTTCTCAGATGGCCATCGGGTATGTAAAAAATGCTCACCATCCCCCACCATCAGGTTAATGCAAGTGACCGGTCACAGTGAGGTGTCACTCCCCACCCACTAGAGCAGCTATTATCAAAAAGACAAAGGAGCAGTGTTGGCGAGGGTGTGGAGAAAACCGTTTCCAATGGGAATGCAAATTAGTACAGGCATCAGGGAAAACAGTTTAGAACCATCTCAAAAATTTCAAAACAGAACTAGCATGTGATGAGGCAAATCCACCACCAGGTATACAACCAAAGGAAACAAAATCAGTACACTGAAGACAGCTCTGTATGCCTGGGTGCCCTGCAGAACTGTTTACAAAAGCCAGGGCATGGACTCAAGCTATGCGTGCATCAGTGCTTGAAGAGATCAAGAAAATGTGGTGCGTACACAAAATGGAATATGGCCCAGCCTTGAAAAAGAAGGAAATCCTGCCATTTGCTACAGGAGTAAACCTAGAGGTCATTATGTTAAATATGCCAGACACAGAAAAGCAAATCTACATGGTACCATGAGTGGACTCAGAGAAAGGCCAACAAGTAGAAATGGAGGTGACGTGGTGATCAGAGTGCTGGGCATTGGAGGAGATGGGGAAAGATTGGTCACAAAATCCAAAATTCCAATTAGGACGAGAAAGCTCTGGAGCTCTGTTGTACATTGTCTTAGTTATTTTTTTCTCGTTGCTGGGACAAAATACCCGAAACCCAAAATGAAGGAAGGAAAGGTTTATTTCTTACAGTTCTTGTAGGTTTCAGTCCATATTCAACTGGCTCCGGGGCAGCGTGGCATGGAGGAGCAGCTGTTTATGGCCGCTGCAAACAGCCAGGTAAAAACCGGCAAGAGAGACACACCTTCTTCCTGCCATTACATCATATGCTGGCCCCACCCCTAGGCGGGTGTAACACTCACACCACCAATCTGAGCGCTACATAAGGAATCAATCACAAACGCTAGATTTGGTCGAGTCCATAATTCAAGAGGCTTGGGGGACACTGACATAAACCATGACATACATCATGCTGGCTACAATTAATAACAATACATTTTATATTTCAACATTGCAAAGAAAATAGATTTTAATCGTTCTCATCACAAAAAGATGATATATGAGGTAATGCATATATTACACAGCTTGATTTAGCCTTTCCACAAATGTATACATGTATCAAAGCATCATATACAGCACAACCATTTATAACTTTTCTATCTAAAATAATGTTTAAAGGAAATAAAAACAGGCAGAAAATTTCTCACTTGCTTCTGTTTTTAAAAGCTTTAGAGTCTTTAGTGTCAGGTTATAAACTTCATCTCAATATTTTCATCATTTGTTGCTTTCTTTGAATAACTAAAGAGGAAAGTTCCATTTGTTTGTATGTTTGTTTTTGAGACAGTGTTTAATTATGCAGTCCAGGTTGGCCTTGAACTCATTTTGTAGCCCAGGCTAGCCTCAAACTTGCAATGATCCTCCTGCCTCAGCCTCCCAAGTGCCGGAAAATTCCATTTTAAGATGGGAAAAAAGTTAGGCACGGTGATGCATGCCTATTATGCCTGCACTCAGTAAACTGAAGCCGGAGGATCACCACAATCTCAAGACCAGCCCAAACTATATCATAAGACCTTGTTTCAAAAAAAAAAATTAAAAAGGGAAAAAATAAGTATAAATACAGTTTTAGTCCACAGTGTCTGAGAGCACCGTATCTTCAAGGGAGCCTGATCTCCAGAATTAGAAGCCTGATCTCCAGAATAAAAGTGTTACATGACAGAAGCTTTTCAGATACATTGGCAGGTGATCTCTAATGATATTCTGATAATGAAAAAGTCACAACTTTAAACTATGAGAGGGGGTCGTAGATTTGTCACTTTTGCTCAGCACTTTCATTTATTTTAAAGAGCCTTTTTGACTTACTCGAGACCAAAACTAAAAGATGATGATACACATCGATTATGGCCATGCACGCACAGGTGAGGACTCAGACGATCCACACTGGAACACATCACATGCTTGTGAGGGGCTCTGAGCCCAAAGACAGGACCTGGGCCCTTGATACAGAGACAGAAGACACTAACACTGGTAGAGTTCTGTGGAGTTCTTTTCACAAAAGTATCTACAGATAACACAGTTCATAGATCTCCTAAACTCATTCAACAATGGGCCACACTGTATCTAGTATCTTCCCAAATGAAAGTAAAAAAAAAGGTTTTTTTTTTCTTTTTGGCATATATTCTTCTTGGTCCCACAAATAAATTAAGTTACATACAACAATTACTAGCTAAATACATAGCAGGGACCACGAAATGTTCTGAAGACATAAAACTCTAGGACCCTAAATCACCCACACAACTATTGTGTAAATGGAAGTCTTGTCCTCGGTCTGCTCTGTGACCTTGACCTCGTTCTTCTGTGTGACCTTGACCAATCCCAAGATCATGTGATGATGTCAAGGGTGTTCACTGAAACAGATCACAACAAGATACATAAATTTTGAGTATCAGCCACTTGCCAAGAGGACTACTTTTACCCCAGTGTTCCTGCTGTAGACCCTGCAGGTTCCTTTCTTGTGGGGCACAAAGCATCACAGGATAATCACACCACTGACAAGCCCGACTTCCAGACTTCTGCATGATGGCAGTCTCATCAAGAGGACCATCCAGCCCAGCTTCCCCAGTCCCTGGTCACACGCCTGGGCAATTTGAGTCTAGTTTCCTTTTCTCATGCCACTCTGAAGGGTTTGGTAGGTCCGTCAGTCACGGTGACAGCCCGCACTACAGATGAAAGTAATTTATTTATTGAGTTTTGAATACCAAATTCCTCAAGGACAGTCACAGACCCACACCAGCCCAGGGAAATATGTAAATCCAGATGACCTCCCACAGCAGTTGACAGCTGCCACTCTGCGAGTCTCCCAGGGTGTGCTTCTTCCTTGGAGGCTGCCCTGCTCTTACCCACAATGCATTTCCACAGTGAAGACAAATGATAGATGAGTTTTTAAAACATAAGAGTGGCAAATGGTTTCTGTATCCGGGTGTCACAGAGAAAAAGAGCTAAAGGGATGGAGAGAGCCAGCAACTTATTCTAAGAAACTGGCTCAGGTGACATTGAGGACTGGAGGGAGGCCCACAAGTGAGGATGCTGCAGCCAGCAGGCAGAACTCCCTTTTCTTCAGGAGGCCAAGCGGACAGGGTGGGGCCACCCATGCCCCAGAGGGTTTCACGCTGTACTTGGAGTCTACTGATTTAAATGTTCATCTCAACTTTTTAAAATGAGTCTTCACAGCAACATCTGAACTGGTATTTGAGCAAACACGGGGTGCCATGGCCTAGCCAGGCTGACAAACCAAATGCAACACGGAGCTGCCCTTCACAGTGTGTGACTATGGGGCAGCTCTTCCCACCCTGCCCAGGAACAAGCTGGGGGCCTCTGCATCACATTTTCAAGGAAGAGATTTTACAGTGTATGGAGAGTTGGGGTGAGAATTTAGTGGGTTTGTTTATCCTAACCAAGCTCACAGGGCTGGCATCCATGGCATAGAGTGGGACCAACATCCCCTGTGTAGGTCCTGCCCCTGAACCTCACCTAAGCCATCTGCACAGCTCAGCCTTCAGACACTGGCCAGCTGCCAGCCTCAGCCCTCCCGCCCACCCAAAGCAAGCAACCTGCCCACCCTGCCGGTCCTCTGCCCCATTCAGTGCAGCGATGTAGATCAAGGTACTTCGCAGGTGAAGCTGGGTTTCCATCTCTTCACTTGAAAGGGGGCAGGAAGACCACTGAGAGGCAGAGAATGTGCATGACAAAAATCCTACACTCCCGTTACTTTTTTTCTTTGATCTGAAGCATGACTTTTTATCTGCTATAAAACCCCAACTGGCCAGGCAGCTCCTATCTCCAGAACACCTCTTTCTCCCTGAGAGAGAGCTCCAGCATCCCCAAGGAGGTAAAGCAACAACTAAAAGACAGTGACTAGAAAACAGGAATTTGATGACTTTGACAGATCCAGAGAAGCAAGAGGGACCTAATTAACATCTGGGGTCCTTCCAGCTCTAAGTTCTCCATAATTCAACCTGATAAACTGCGACTATCTCCAAACAAAACACACTGTGCTTTATGATCGATATTTGAGCTCTCCAGATGGAGTCTCTCCTTTCCCTGGACAGCACTAAATACTGATACAAATGCTTACTTTCTGAATTTGCTTTTGTCTAATTCCTACTGGGAATTACTTTTTTTTTTTCTTTTTCTCAATTTAGTCACCTTTCACTGCATCATCATCATACCTGCACTTTAGAGAACACAACCAACTTGTATGACGTCTCTGGTATTGTCTCCTTTACAGATGAAAAAGAAAAAGAAACAAACTCAGGCATCACACATTCTGCCCAAAATCATAAAGACATTGGCTGTAGGACCTGCGGCCTTCCTGATACACAACATTGCTTCCTCTGTTATGATTAGTGCTTCAGAATTCCTTAGAATTCTCAAGGAATTACACATTACCTTCCAAGGACTTCACCTGAGGTCACAGCATCTCAATAACACGAGGAAAGCAGCTTAAATGTCACTCCATTTCCTTACCTCAAATCCCATGCAGAAACGAAAATAGGGACTGTCAGTCGCCCTTTGTCCCTCAACTCTTTCATTCCAGCCACTGCACAGTTTTTATTAGCTCTGGTCACACAGCATTTCAGTTTCCTAACCTTGATACTCACTGTATTGTTTGCCTTGTAATATTCTTTTAAAATGTTTAACAAATATATATATATACACACATATATATATGTGTGTGTGAATAAAATAAAAGATGTGATATTTCAACATGTCTACAGTGTATATCATTTAAATCAGGCTGAATGTTTCTATCTTCTCAAATATTTACAATTTCTTTATGATAAATACTTTCAAAATCCTCCAATTTTTTGAAATGGACAGACTGCCATCATCTGCAGTCATCTGACTGTAACCTCCTGTCCTTCAGGGAACCTTTACTCATCTCTGCTCCTCCTGAGGACTTGTTCTTCTGACTTTGCTCCTGACTTGGCCTCCACCTGCTGTGGAGACACCCATCAATATGGGTCATCTGAGTATCCTTCTTTAGAAGCAGTTATACATCCCCAAAACCAAGCCAGGATTCCACAAGAGGAGAAAGCATCAACCACCAGCACCTGAACCTCACCCTCATCTGTGACCCATCCTTCTGCTTAGGCAAAAACCTCTGCAGAGCTTCATGGGGATGTGTGTCAGAGGTCACGTTTGGTTTTTTCCTCAGTTTTTATTTTTTATTAGTACATGTTTGCAGTACATGATAATCACATTCTTCATGGGTAGTTGGTACACAGAACACATTTTCATTTCCTTTTTTATCTCCTTTCCCTTGCCTCCCTCCCACCTCCCTCCATCTCTTGATTCCTTTCCCTTTTAAAAAAGATCTACCTTGCTATTTCCTGTTATCTTTGTCCTAATTACTTTTGCCATTGCTGGAACAAAATACCTAACACTCACAAGGTAAAGGAGGGAAGGGTTATTTCAGTACACAGTTTGTAGAGGTTTCAGTCCATAGTCAGCTGATTCTAAGGCAGGTGACACGGCAGAAGGGCATCACAGAGGAGATATAGTCTGTGGTAGACAGGCAGGAAGCAGAAAAGAGGGGAACTGAGCCTCCCTTTTCCTTTTATTCCATTCAGACTACAAGCCTATTGGTTGGTCTTACCCACATCTAGGGTGGGCCTTCCCATTATCCATACTCAGAAATATGCTAAACCAAGTAGTGGGCTGATTTAGTTATCATGCACCCATAATCCACATTCACACACCCTAAATCCAGCCACCTCCAAAAAGCCCCACTGTGAGCATATGAGGTTTTGGGGTGACATCTAGTTACAAGCCATACCAATCTATCTTTTTTTTTTGCTCTTTATTTATATTTTGGGTTTTTCATAGAAGAGAAACCCTGTAATATTAAAGATTATGTGTCTGACTTACGTCACTTAACATTACAGTCTCAAGGAGAATCTCACTATGAGAACACAAATAACTCAAATTTCTCCTTCTTTATGGTAAAGTAGTAGTCCATCGTGTATAAATACATTTTCTTTTTCAATCATCTACCAAGCATCTAATTCAAGTTATGACTTCATATATTGGTTGAGAGCACAAATGGCTCAGTAGCACTGTCATAAAACTAAATTTTGGGGTTTATTTCCTTGAGAAGAAAGTGTCAAACTGTAATGTGCTATCATTCCCCAAAAGGACTGACTCAGAAGATATCTGGTCTAGTGTGGATGCCAGTGTGTATTGCTCCATTAGCCAACCTTGAGGAGACAGCAAAGAACTTAAAAGGCTCACAAAATGTGGTAAAGCAGGTCAAGTCTGTGTCTCAGAAAATCTGAACTGTCTGCTTCTATTCTCTAACCACTCTCCAATTTTTCTGCAGTAAGAATCATGGCAGCCAATAATAAAACCCAAGAGAGCCTGGCTCCCAAAAGGCATCCAGAAGCCAATCAAGTCTTTCTCAGGGGCCACTAAAGTTTATGTAGTCCAAAACTAGGCAGAGTGGGTACACATTTGTCATCCAGCGCTCGGGACGCTGAGGCAGGGGAGTTACTGCAAATCTGAGGCCAGCTTGAATTACATAGTGAGACTGTCTCAAAAAATTAATAAATAAATAATAAATAAAGCTTATGTGGTTCAAAGTAAATAGTGAAGAGATTTGTCCCTTCTCTATCTACAAAAATCCAGGCACTAGCCTGCCACATATAACACCAGCTACTCAGGAATCTCAGGCAAACGGATGACAAGTTGAAGGACAGCCTGGGAAACTTAGTAAGACCCTGTCTCAAAATAAAATTCTAAAAACTGTTATTTTAAAGGGCTAGGAATATAGCTTATTGGTCCTCAATAATACAAACAAAACAAAGTAAAGAAGTCTGTCACCAGATGGTCATCAGGACATAGAAACTTTTTGTCTATCTAAAGCCACAGAGACTCTGGAGCCAAGATTAAATGGCATGTCGTGGAAAGCACACAGACAACCCGGGAAGTCACAACTCTCAGACACAACTGTTTCCTTCCAGGCCTCTGAATGGGACAGAGCAGAGCAGGCTCCTTCCAGCCCCACCTTGAGCTCTGTGGGAGTGGAAGTGTGCCAATATGGCGGCTCCTGAAGTGCTTGGTCCCTGCCTTCACCTGGCCCCTGAGGACACCAGTCAACCAAAGAATTCCCTGGCGACATTCAGCCCAGACCATCTTTGCCACAGGCAATACATTTGTAGTCTGGAGATTTCTGAGAACTGAGGAATGTCATGGGATATTAAATTAATTCTTGACTATAACCTCACTTGGGTTATAACCTCTTTTGCACTTTAAAAAAAAAAAAAAAACTGTGGCCAGCCTGCTAAGTGTTTTCTATTCTCACAAGTCTCAAGGAAACAAGCAACAAGATTACCAGTGGCCATGTCTGAATGATGGGAGTTTCAGGGCTTAAAATTTTTCCTTTATTCTTCTATGTTATTTAAAGCATTTTTATGAAGAGTATTAGTAGCAGGGTGTAGTGGCACACGCCTATAATCCCAGCACTCAGGAGGCTGAGGCAGGAGGATTGCTTTGAGTTTGAGGTCAGGCCTGGGCTACAAAGTGAGTTCAAGACCAGCCTGAACTGCATAGCAAAACCAAAAAAAGAAAAGAAAGAAAGAAAAAGAAGAAGAAAACACTAGTAATTAGGGGGAAAGATAATAAAGCTATTTTTATTTTAAAAATTAAAAAGAAAAAAATTCTCTGGCCTTTTTTAAAAATAAGGTCCCTCTATGTATCCCAGGCTGGTCTTAAACTCGTAGCAATCCTCCTGCCTCTGCCTCCCAAGTGCTGCAATGAGAGGTGTGTACAACCATGCCTGGTCCTTGGCTTCTTTGCAAGTCTGGTTATAATAATTCCTAGCATGTATGAAATCAGACATTTATCTCCAACACTGTGGCAAATGTTCTGCACTGAGTTACATACTGGTGCAATTTTTCTTTCAAATCAGCCTCAACACCACTTGAGCAAACCATGCTATGACTGATGAACTGGGAATAATACAAAATGATTTAGGATCCACTGATATGTTCTTTTTAGGGGGGGTGTGTGTGTGTGTTTACTGTTGTTGCTACTGTTATGAAAAACAAAAGATGCTAGTTAAAACAGTCAGGTCACAGATGTTTTGTGGGGTGCAGGTGATGAGCTGGCCTGGCCCTAAATGCTCCAAGTCACCTCCATTTGTCCCAAATCTCTGTCACTCCTTGCTGTTCTGTGGTGCCCTCAAACGGGTGCACTGTCCCTGTAAGAGTGGGAAGTGGTCACAGTATTGCTTTATGTTCCTTCATGTCTGCATTTTTTTTTCTGGCAAAAACAAGCTTTTTCTGTTTCTTTTGAAATGTGAGAGGTTCAAAGAAGTATTTTTTAAAAGTCCTTTTCAATTCACATCTTACATTTAAATTCTCTTGGATGCAAGAGAAATGAACCACAGCACAACTGTATGTTTTTCCAAAATATTCTAAGAATTCTGAAAAACTGAAAATGCAGATTCTGTCTGACATCTCTATTAATGGCATCTGCATAAATTTCACTTCTACTGAAACTGGGGATGAAAAGCAATGTGTAACTTGGCCTTTGCTCTAAGGCATAGAGTACAATTACAGTTTCCCAAAGTGCCCAAACATTGCAGTCATTAAACTTGAGAGTTAATTACCCAGGCACAGTGTAAGTGCTACAGAAACACAAAGGCAGATTTAGATGTCTTTGCGCGTTGCTTGATAAAACAAAGTTGTTTTTTAAAGAGATCTTATGTCTGGGAAAGCTAAGGAAATTGCGTTTCTTTTGCAAAGATGAACTTCTATCTTGATGCAGCAAAATGTGCCCAGTTCATTTCCAAATCAACATAGGTCATTGTTTCTCAGGATTCGGTGCCGCTGAGAAATGCTTTTTAAGCTTCTGCTATTTTACAACCTTATGCTTTCTTGATTTTTGTAAGAAACATCTTAATGAGTTATAACCACAGCCTAAGAGTACAAAACTCTTTTGAGATGCATAATTTCAGGGAAAATACTGACAATTCTCAGACTAGTAAGAATTCTCCGAGACCTCCAGAGACATTATATGGAGGCCAATGTTGAGTGAGCAGTAATTTTTCTAAATCTCTTAATTCGTGCACTAAAAGAAATCAGGGCTGGGAGGGCTGGAGGAAAGTTTCCAGGTCTTTTAACTTTGGTTCCAATGCTGCACTGACGTACAAAGACAGGGCACGAAACCATAGGGGACACTAGAGAAATCTGCCTACTGCTTGTTTGCCGCCTCAAGGTAGCTGTCAATAGCTGACTGCTTCCTGGCTCTATCACCCACTAGTGCTGCCACCAGGCAGGTTCATTACCACCCTGTGCCTGGACTGAGTTTCTCATCTCTAAGAGGCGTTAATAAGACTCGGCACCTCCCAGCGCTGGATCAGAGGTACAGGAGTGGCCTGTGTTACATGAACTACAGCGCACACAAGGGCTTGTGCCACCCAGCTCTGTGGCTCACTGGCAGCGCAGATGAGCTAAGCGCCTCGGCATCAGAACATAACCCAGTACAGAGACACCTAGGAACTAAAACCAGGAATTCCATATGACCTAGCTAGTGCCCTTCTAGGTATGTTCCCCAAAGAGTTGAAGACATCATCTTACAGCCCACCCATGTTTACAGCAGCACAGCTCATAATAGCTAAATCTTGAAAGCGGCCTACATGTCTACCAGCAGATGAATGGATAAAGAAAATATGCTATTTATACACAAAGGAATACTACTCTGCCATCAAGAAAGATAAACCTGAGTCATCTGTAGGAAAATGGATGCACCTTGAGACTATAATGTTAAGTCAGCTAAATCAGACACACAGGCTTGAATATCACATGGCTTCTCTTATGTGGGAAACCCAAAGTATAAATAAAGAGAAAAACAGAAGAGAACAGGAAGTAGGGAGATAGATCTTTCTCAAACAGGAAAAGGACCAAAAAAGGAGGTAGCGGATGAAAACAGCAGTCAGGATGTGCTATGTCCATCCCCAGTTCCACACGGGGAATGTGAACAGCACGGACTGCAAACACGGACTAATAAAAACATTTTCTGAATTTGAAAGCAGCCACAGCTGCCATGTGCAATGTCAGGAGGGTCGCAAGGGAAGCTGAAAAGAAATCACCCAAAATGACTTGAAGCAGCGGCACTGCAGCCAACCACACAATAACATCCAGGTGTGCAGGCTGGACGTGGCCTCCAGGCTACTGCAACAAATGCTCAGTTTGCACTGAGGTTTAGCTGTCTCTAGGTGATTTGTTAAATTTACTTTATTGACTAAAGACCTACAAACATGTTCAAAGTCACCTGCACTACCAGGGAAGCATAGTTGGATTGGAAGCGTGGAACCACCAGTGTTCATCAAATTTGGTGCCCTTTGGGCACCTTAAAAGCAGTCAGTACTGGTTTTGGGGCAATAGGAACAAGGATACGCTAGTGGTGGGAGACTAAGTACAACCACTTTGTAAAACAAAATGACAACATGCCTAACAATGTTGAAAATACAGAGGCCCAAGGATTTTGCTGCTAGGTATATCATCTAGATTCAGGATGCTTGCACATTTACATCTACATTGTCATGCAAAAACAAAAAACTAGATATATTCTACAAAGGAATACTATACAACAGTGAAAAGGGCAAGCGTGAAGCATAGTAATATTAATCAGCACAACCAAATGTCAGGAGCACAGTCACAAAGAAAGCAACTCACAAAATCACCCACATGCAGACCAACTATGAAAAAGTTAGTGTATTGTATTTTTTTGTGTTTTTTTCTTGGTACTGGGGATCAAACTTATGACCTCACGCTTGCCAAGCATGCACTTCCACCACTGAGCTAACTCCCTGGCCTGAGCTGGGTACTGTAAACACAAAAGTCAGGTGAGACAGTACCGCCAAGCTCTTCCTTAAATTCAGCAGCAAGCGCAAATGTGTTAGTTTTAGGATTATTTAAACTGTGCTTTGGATTTCAGTTATTTGCAGGTATGATCTATTTTATAATTTTTTTAATACAGCGATACCTCACTCAGTTCACAAACTCTTCTGTTCAGAAACAATTCAGTTTGCAAACAGAAGCGTTCGACAAAATTTTGCTTCCACTGATAATCTCCACATCGGGCAACATTAAACCTTATGGGAAAATCTGATTCGGTTCACGACCAATTTGGTGTGTGACCATAATCATGGAGTGAATTGAGTTTGTGACCTGAGGTACTGCTGTAAATAGAAAAAAATCAGTTACTTTATTCATTGCTGAAAGCCATGGAGTCACTGATAAAACAGTAGCAACATAAGGCAAAACAAGAGGACAGAAAAATTGAGATGGCCCGAGAGCCCCGCTGGAGAGACCTCAGACACAATCTCATAAAAAGAAGCACCGGAGGCTGGGCGGTTGGGGGCAGCACTGGTACCTGGCCGGCAGGACGGCCTCCTGGAAAGGGCTGGTGTTGCACTCCTGCTGTAAGGTTGGGCAATGCTTTCGAATAAAAGGCAAGAAAGCAAGACTTTTGAGGGAAATTGGCAGTGGGATGCTGGATGTGTGAAGAAATATCAATGGCACAACTTGATTTGGCTTAACTCTGTGTCCCCAGAGACAGAGGTTCCTTGGAGCCCGTTCCCATGTGTGAGGTTCTGTGGAGACCCGGTGACACCCGTGAATCCCCTCTGAAATCCCCAGGCCCAAGTTCCCGTGGAAGACTGTCCAAAATGCCTGACCCGCTTGTGTTTCCGTGGCTTAATATGACCTGAAAAGAATGCTGAAAGTCGAGCTTCTTTTGCTTCTCCAAATTTGCTGAGGAGATCATGAGTCTTGCACATTGGCTTACTCCAAAAGTGAAAGGGGAAGTTCTAACTCTCCCGTCTATTTTTACTGGAAAGTACATCACGAACACAGGGCAAATGCCAAGAAAGTTTTACACCCCACTACAGGCAGTTTGTGGTTTCTCAGAAATACTGTTAGTAGTAGCTACTATCAAAATGAATAGCGTTCCTCCTGGAGATGGCAAGCCCTGGCTCCCAGTGACAGAGCCGCCAGTTCTCCGCATTTGCTGAGAGCCCAAGTCGGGCCCCAAATCAAGCTCATCTCCTCAGTTCTGCCCCAAGCACCATGATTGCCCTGGTCCGCTGTTGCTCTTTGCCCTTCTGAGAGGTGCTCGAAGCTAAAGCAAGCTCACCATTGGCATGCAACTGTTCTATTAGACAAAGTTTCACTGAGAACAAAAGTAAGCAAACAAAAAGATCCAAACACATAAAAAACAGCTTCAACCATGGATAAAGAGGAGGCTTTCAAGTATGACAAAGAAATGAGGAAAATTTTTTTTTCATAATTGAAAAATTCCAACCCAAACTCTTCTACTTCAGAAACAATGCTAGTAAAGTTTTAGAGTGAACTTAAAATAACAATTTCAAGAATAACCAACACTACTTCACAGCACACTTATCAAATGCAACGTTAAACATGCAACTGTCTCTGTATCAACCTCAAGCTAAACTTTCTTAAAATTTCCCAAAGCTACTACACTATCTGAGGAGCATCTAACAGTTTAAACTTTTAAAGAACATAAAGATAGTTCAAACATCATTCAAATAACTGATGGGATTTAATTTGTCCTAGAGCATCACTGGGTTTGTTTCCAAAGGTTTCCTCAGCTATGGATGCAAAACAGTCAGATCAGGAGTCAGATGCCGTGGCTGATAGTTCTGACTCCAACTTTGGCAATGCCAAAGTCCAAGCATTGATTTTCTCTTCTGACCTGCCTAACTACTGAGTGTGATGGAAACATAGACCATTCTACAAGTAAGTCAAAACTTTGAAGGGTCCTGATCAGAGTTATTATAAGCTGGTGAAGATCATGCACCGGAAAAGCTCTGTGTTCACATCCCATTTACGATGCCTTCCACTGGCGAGCAACAGTCAAGGTTAGGTCCCCATCTGCACTCTTATCATCCTGTGTGCCTCACAAGTGGCATGTGCTAGATATCCCTCCCACAGCCCTTGTCCTTCTTAACCCCTGGGTCACTGTGTGGGGCACAGACAGACACTTTCTCTATCAGATGGAAATGCTAACATTGCACACCAGCAGAAAAAACATTAACAAAATCCCAGACTGTTAAAGGGCAGGTCGCATTCCAAATCTCCTAAAGAATGCTTGGAGAATCTAGGGAAATGGTATTCTCCTATCAGGAGGCAACTCAAATCCTTTCAGGCTGCTTCAGGGTGAAAGGAGGAGAGGGGGATGTTCTTTGATAACGTAATTCTCAGAGTGTATGTAGGTCACCTTAATAATCTCATGTTTTGTATCAAATAACAGGCAATGCACATCTCCAAACTGATTTAAAACGGTAGCACAAAGCTCCACAATAGCCAACATTTGTTCACGCCAAGTTATTTTACTAAAATTCAAGTTGCTGCTTTAATTAAAGCCCTTTCCATTGTCTTTTGCAATCCTCTAATTTAAGAAAATAAAAGACCACTTTCATTGACTGGAGGAAGGATGGTCATTTCATTGTTAAATGCATAGGTTAAAATAAAAGGACATTAGAAGAATAATTACATAAAAGTGATGATTACCAACCCAGGAGTACAATTTACCATGAACCAAATCATCTTGGGGACCATTTCAGTGGCTCACTAGGTCATATTTGAAGGGAACCTGATATATACAAATTTGATATACCAACATCTGGGTATTAGGACATCCACTTGCTATGCAATGTTTGTGTCCTGCTGTTACAAGCAGCTGAGTTAGAAGTATTATAGATATAGACAATGGCCCTGAAGCAAGGTCAGCAGATTGCTATAGCTGCTGGTTTCAAACAGGAGCCTAAAGAGAATTCTTTCTGTGGTCTGTTGGCCATTTCAGAAATTTGGAAATGTAATGGTCAATTCATCAGAAAGAAATAGCAGGTGAGTATGGCGGACTTTGGGGGGCCTGCAGGGGAGAGACCCTGGCGCCTCAGGAGGGAGGTTGACTAGGGGTACCTGGAGAACAAGGAACTCCTCCCCTTGGGGGGCAGCTGTGAGCCTGCCGGCACTGAGAATCGAACATCTCATGTCCTGTCCCCTGTCCCGTGTCCCGTGTCCCTCCCCCCCTTAGCAAGTGGGAGCCAGTTAACTACACATCTTGTGAAAAGGGATTTAGCTCAGAGGTATAAGCAAGCACCTGCCTGGCAAGTGTGAGGTTGTGAGTTCGATCCCGAGTACCAAAAAAAAAAAAAAAAAAAAACTGGCTATGTTATTTAGTATGAGCTCCCCATATGCAAAGATAAGGACAACCATTTGGAAGAAAACAAGAGACAATATGACAGATAGTGAAGATCTCTGGTTGTCTAGCTTTGAAATTTATGCTTTCTTATGTCCCGTTCTATTCTGTTTTGTTGTGTTTAATTTTACCCCTTTTAAAATAAAATTTAAAAATAATAACAAAATAATTGGATAATTAAAAAAAAATATTATAGACAATCAGGCAGGGCTGGGCCCTTGAAGGAGCCAGTGCAGGAGAGCAAATACCTTGTAACCTTGGAGGAAACAGACACCTCCTGCTGAGGGCCAGATCTCAAGACAAAAGGCAAAACAAATGCAACCACACCCTAAGTATAAACATCAAGGATTGATATTCTAAATAACAGACTGGGCTGGGGATAGAGCTCTGTGGCACAGTGCCTGCCTGGCAAATACAAGGTCCTAAATTCAATTCCCAGTACAAACAAAAAAGGTATGAGTCAACTTGAGGAAGCCAGCAGTCAGCATCCCAACGCCTACAGGAAGAGTCCCTGCTCTTTGAGCACGCCCAAGGTGACATGCTTTCCCATTTACGCCCAAGTTGGTCAGCTTTACCTGAACAATTAATCTTACTGGTTGACCATAGTTCTGTCCCTCCTCATGCCCACCTTGTGAGTTTCCGTGTTGCCCACCGTGGACCCGTCTCATCTTGTAGTTTTGCTCTATAAAATCCCTAGAAAAGACAGAGTCTTTGGCAACCCACTCACGACCCCTCCTGTCTCTCTCCCAGACAGCTTTCTTTCTCTTAATAAATATGTTCTGCTCTTCCTCTCGGTTGTTCCTAAAATTCAGTCTTCAATTTTAGAAAACACAAACTCATATCTGACATCTAGTTGGTTAGGAGTTTCATTTCCCTGTATCATGGTCAAATACAAATATTTCAAATCCTCGTGACGCTGTCCTGCCTTTGCTAGGGTCTGATGAAGGATCACCTAAAAATAGCAGAGGACAGCCAGATCTCCCAGGCACGGGACAGAGTGCTTCTAAGTGGGGGAAACTGGTCTAAAGGGACAGCACAGCCGAGTCACTCCTCCTAGTAGGAAAGACAGTTCAGATTCCCTACAGCACATCTTCCAGCAACGTGCAGTGAACATTTTCAGCTCATGCTTTACGCCCATTAGGCAAGGATCATCATTCTAAACAAAAGAGGTATCTCATTTTCCATGTGTGGTTACAGCAAATGATATTGCAAGACAAAGATTTTTAGACAGTCTCTGATCATCTGGAATGACATGCACCAAAGTCACCTAGAGACACAGCCATCATCCGTTCAGCTATTAGACTTCATACCCTGTTCAAAGACATCACTCTAGAAAAGTGTCCCCTCTTTGACATCATGCTATAAACTGTCCACTTTTGCCTGCAATATTTTCCCCGTGCTACTGGTTCATATATAATAAACATGCTCTTATTTCTACTACCGTTTCTTTTATTCCTTTTTCCTCCACTAACATCCTGTCTTCCTCCTCACCCTACCTATAAAACTCCTCCCCAAACTGCCTACATTTACTTTCTCTAACTCTGCCATTCATTCCCTCTCAAAGTTCAACCCAATTCTCATTCTCGCCATTGAACTGACATGCATGGAAAAGGTGAAAAGAATCTCCAGTGGGTCAAACCAATCATCATGAATCCTCAGCCCTTATTTTCTGTCAGTGTGACTCAATCTGACTCACTCTGTCCTCTGACTCAATTTACCCATCCTTTCTGTCTGAAGCACAGCCTTCACCTGTCCTCTGTAGCACACGCTCCCTTGGTTTTCCTTCCACCTTCTTTGCTCTCACGGGCTGACGTATGTCCCCAGACAGGATATGTTGACATCTTGATGCCCACTGCTTAAAAGCCTTGGCAATAGACTCTCTACAGATTTAACCAAGTTAAGGTGAGGTCACTGGGTTGACCCAATATGGCTAGTGTTCTTACAAAACAGGGTAAGTTAGGACACAGTTTGGCAAGAAAGGAGGATAACAAAAATACGGAAAGATGATGAACGATTAGAGTGAAGCACTTACAAGCCCAGAATACCACGTACCATGAGCAAACACTAGGAGCCAGAGAGACAAGGGTGGGTTCTTTCCTAGAGCCTAAGAGAAAATGTGGCCCTGTGATGCTGTGACTTCTGACATGCAGTCTCCAGGACGGTGAGTGCATTTACTTTTGGTTCTTCATTAACTACAGCAACCCAGGAAACTAAGACACTAGCTAATCGCCCTTAGCCCCTCTGGGTGGCTTCTCATCTCCCTGACTTCAGAAGGGCTTCGAGCTCAGTCCCTGCACCCCTCTAGTCTTCTGTACACACCCACACCTACTGATCTCAGCTACTCTGTTTAAAGCACCACCTTAGTGCTCATGATGCTAGCACAGACCTGCATCTCTACTTATGTGCATCTCTCTTCTCTGAGGTCTAGCAAACATCTCACATTCACCAGGGCCCAGACCAAACTCCTAGTAGACCTTCCAGAAAATGTCTGCCTCCTCTAGTCTCTCCTATTTCAGAGAATCTCTACTTCCCGACAAACTGTTCAGACAAACACACACCAGAGTGATGTGTGAGTCATTTTATACATCCAAGGACAGATCCTGCTAGCTCCACCTCCAAAGTATACTGGTGGCTGAACCTCTTCCAATCTCTCTCCCTCCTACTAGCAGATGAAAACCCATCCTTTCTACCTGGATTGTTCTCCACAGGATTAGTTCATCTGCTACCTCACCTCACCCCTAATACCCTCTGCCCAACATGGCAACCAGGCCCAAGTATTTTGAATGTAAGTCACCTATACCATTATTCATTTCCCCATTCAGAGGAAAAGCTAAAATTCTTAAAATCTCCTCAAAGCCCCTGTTGGGCCTCTTCTCTGGCTCTGTCTCCTCCTCCCATGCCCCTGCTCTTTGGCCCAGATGCCCATTCATAGTTCTCCCTACTTTCTGTGAGACACCACCATGCGGTGACAGTCCGCTTCTGTACCTGTTCTTCCTCCGAAGCTGTACAGCTCATTCCTGACTTCTACCAGGTCGTGGCTCAAATATCTCCTCCTGAGAGGGACCGCAGCCATCCGAGCTGAGTGAACCAGCACCAGCACTCGACCGACATGCTCCTACTCCGCCTTATTGTTTCTGAGGCAGACATGGCCATGTGACAGGCCCGTGATCTGCCTCTAATCCTTCTCTCTCTCCACCAGAGTAAGTCCCACTGATTATTATAAGAAACAGCTCTGCCCTAATCTTCATCGTGCCTTGTGCTTTGAAGGTGTCTGATACCTTTGGAGTGAATAAATAAGCCACCTGCAAATTCCTAAAGCAGAGTGAAATTTGCTTTGTATTTGGATATGAACAGCACAGTCTGAAGTTCATCTCTTTTGTTTTTTTAGGAACCAGGGATTGAACTCACAACCTCTTGCTTGCCAGGCAGGCACTTATGTGACTGAGCTAAATCCCCAGCTTGAAGTTCATCTCTTTACACTTCCCCAAAGTTGCAGCAAGCACAATTCCATCTCAGCATTGCAAACAGTATGGCCTTACAGGAGAATTCAGAGAGCCTGGGAAGAATTAAAAAGAAAAAAGTATGCTCAAAAGTTCCCCTTGTCAAGGCTGTTTTGCCCCCAGGGACAGCTAAGGCCTCTTCAACCGTCACCTGAATCAGGAGGCCTCAAGCACGAGTTCTTCTCCTGCAGTGGTCGGACTTGGATCCACCACATGCTTACAGCTCAGTGCCCCTCTAGAGACAGCAACTGGAACACGGGCTGCATTTACCTTAACGTGAGCTGCACCTGTGCGCTCATAGCCGTATGACTCATGTGTCTGCTCCTACGGAGTGAAACCAGCATCCTGAAATTTATTTCCTCCTTCCCGGTAGGCAAAATGCAAGCCCGATGGAAAGAGCAGTGATGTAAACTAGGATATTCAAGCAGGCAGTGATGAAGATTCCAGTGGTGTTCTCTGTAGACACGGCAGCTGCAGAGTTTTCAGAGTTTAATTTTATCACACAGACTCTATTTTATGTGCCAAGCTTCTCCCTTTGGGATTTCAGCAGGTGCAATGGGGCAAGACAATACAGCTAAATTCTCAGCTACTGAGCTACAAAAACTCCCCATCAGAACTCCGGGGGAGAGAGCAGCAGAAGTTGGTTAGAGGGCAAAGAAGAAGAAGGCAGTGAAACAGAAAAGATGAGATTTCAAAGCAAATCTCTGCATGCCTGCCTAGGAATGCTGCTAGGAACTGGGTTCTGTTTACTTCCCTAACTGAAGGGTTCCAGTGGGTTCAGTCCTTTGATTCCCTACCACCCTGTTACTGCTACATAATAGCCTTAAGGCTTGATGTGGGGTCTCTGCAAGGCATCGGTGCTGTGACATCAAATAAAACTTAAGTATTTGGGTTTAGAGAACAGGAAAGGAAATGAGGGGCTGAGTGACAGGCAACAAGAGGAATCTAGAACAGAACTTTGCTGCAAAGGAGACGACTTGAATACGTAAAAGATAAAGCAAAGACATAAAGTTGTACAAGAGGGAGGGGGAAAAGGTATATGAGGCCCAGGGTAGCATCAGCCTGGGGCTGCCTGAGATGCTACCGTGCATCTCCACTGCCCTGGGAGTGGGAAACTACGTAGCGAAACCTGGCATTTGAGTGGGACTGTCCATCACACACCACACTTCCTGTGTCACCCTGACTCCTACCCTCTTCGAATGTGCGGTGTACACTGTCACACCTGGGCCACAGCTCCACAGCCACACGTGCCCAGAACATGGAGCCACCTCTTCTGTCTGATACAGGAACTAAGTTCTCAGTGAAAACTAAATCAGCATCTCATTGGGGATCTAATATTTTAGGCCAGTGTTAGAATAACACTGTTGGGACACAATTATAATGTAGGAACATTAAAAAAAAATGTAGGAACATATCTATAAGATAGCAAACTTGTAGATATTTCATGATTAATTAAAAGTCTCTGCCCAAGTTTCTCTTCTGCTGTTTCTGCTGAATTCAACACCACAGCCCAGCTGCGTACCTCTGATGAGCACTGGGTCACAGTAACTGTCTACACCCTAAGGCACCCTGGGCTAATTCAAGGGCCCCTCCCCAGAATGTTCCTATGTTGTGATAATGCCCTTAACTATGCTCACTCTGTAAGGCCCCCTCCCCATGTTAACTCAGAGTGTTTCTATATTATGATAAACAATTCCTTTAAGACTAGCCTGCCTGTCAATATATGACTCAATGTATGTAACCAATTAAGTAATGTTTTGTCACTGGCTTGTGTATCCCCTACTTCTAAATTCTATATAAACTAATCTCTTCCTAAATTCAGCACTGTTGCCTTTGAGGAATTATCCTGCAACAGTCCACTGGTGTGAAGATCCAACAGTCTGCTGGTGTAAGGATTAAATGCTGCTTCTTATCTCCTCAGTGCAAAGTCTTCTTTTTGGTTTGGTTTGGTTTGGTTTGGTTTGGTTTGGTTTGGTTTGGTTTGGTTGGGCTTGGGAATTTTCCCACAACAAAATATTTAATTAAATTTAACAAGTAAGTAACAATGAGTAACCTAGAGCTGAGATGCACCTTTAAAGAAATCTCTGGAAACACAACAAAAATGTCTCCAAAATTTTCTGTTCATATCAATGTCGGTTCTGTTCCTCCCGATTCTTCTCGCTGCAGAACAGAAATGCTTTCAAATATCTCTGGAGTTAGAGCCGCTTTTCATGTGGGGTTTTTTCTTTATTTTGCTGGGTTATTTGAAAACCACAGCAGGGCGGGGGGAGGGACTTAAAATAGAAAAGTAGCATCTATTCAAATACAGAGTAGCATTCAAAAAACAATTTGCACTCAAATGAATTTTCTAAAATTACACAGATGTTTCCTTTTTGATTTCCAGATTTGGTCACTCCTTGCAAACTTTCCTAGTATTTTCGGATTTTACTGTAAAGCCAAGATAAGCCTTGATTTTTATCTGGTGAGTGTTTCTTTCTTAGAAAAACAATTCAGGACAGCAATTGTGATCATAATACAACAGTCCAAAAAAAGAAAATTCATTATTTCACATTGTGTAGATAGGGCTCTAACTCAACCTTAGGGAAAAAATTAACAATGTATACAATTCCCTTAGACATCTAGTTATAGTAACCACTTAAAAGGGACTGAAACTTTTTAACTTTTCCTAATTCAATGTATTCTGCTGTTACTAAGGTTTTATAAGTGTTATTGAGGTTTTATAAGTAATAATCTTTGGAGATGTAGTTCTATTATTTTTAGTAATACTACAAGTCATGTTTTTGCCATATCAGAATGAGGCAACTCCAGGTAAGTGGCCATCATTGGAAATATAACGTCAATTCTGTTTTAACAAAGCAACCCACTGTGTTTGAACAATAGGATTGTTAACACACATACTACTGAACTGGGTGCTATGGAGATGGATACCAGGGCAATATAAAGGTAGATGCATAATAAAAGTAACCTGAGAGCGGAAATTAAGTGGTTTGCACAAGCAGGAAAACATATCTTGGAAAATGAGACAAGAAAACTAAGGGAGAAGGATTTGGTAATCCTGGTAGCTGGGGACCTGTGTAAATTCAACCCACAACGTATGTTTTAGATATGAAAAACTTTAGGGTTTGTTGCTATTTATGTGATGAACTTGATCATAATTTCCTTTTAACATACAAATGAATAAAAGTCCTAGTCTGTTATTGTCAAAGTTTACAAGAGAATGTGAAATGTAAAAAAAAGAAAGCAAGGTTGGGTACAGAGGCACACACCTGGAATCCCACCATGGGAAGCTGAGGCAGGAGGGTCCATCCCAAGTTCCAGCCCAGTCTAGAACTTTAGTGATGCTGAGCGACCCTGTTTCAAAATTTAAAATAATCTTTAAAAACTTAAATATTAATAATTAAAAATAAATTTTTTAAAAGAGCTGTGGGCATAGTTCAATGCAATAGTCTTGGGATCAATCCCCATATGAAAGAACACATGGAAGAAAGAAAGAATAGAGTGGGGGAAAAGAAGGACAGAAAGAAAACAGAAACATATGAAAGCAAGAAAAGCAAGCAAGCACATGAGAGGGGGCAAAAAATTAGAAACACAGTCTCAACCTTGTAATAAATAAACACAGGGCACATGGGATACCTAAAATAAGTTAAGTACTCAGCAAGTACTTAGAAAGTATTTGTTTCAGAAGCAAGAAAGGTGAGGAGCTGCTGGGTTCTGAAATGCAAGTAGAAAGTGTTCTAAAATGCTAATGTCTTTGCTGATTTGGTTTGGTTTGCTTTGCTTCAGGTTGGCTTAGCCTAACCTCCAGCCTCATGCGCACTAAGCCCACGCTGGGTTGGGCTATACCCGCAGCCCCTTACACCACCATTCTTCACCCAAATTCCCCATTGACCTCAGTGCCTCCACACAGTAACACTGGCATTTACTGAGCACCCACTATGTATGAGGCTGCCCCTTCTACGATCACCCTGGATTAACCTTCAACCCTGCAGCCGAAAAGCCGCAGGGGCTGTGAGCGGATGACAGCAGTACTATGAATCCCGCCACCCGTCACTCTCCTTCCACCTGGCACATTTCCTTGGAAAAGCAATTGCACTGCTAAGAATGTTAACGGGGCAGGGTGACGGGTTTCCACAGAAATCGCATCTGACAGGGAGCCCTTCTGGTCTAACCGGCAACAGCCACACACCTCTCCTCTACCTGGCACCGCGCTAGCTTCACTCCGTGTCCTCCCACACCCCCTTCCTGTCCCCTCCTCCAGGACTGAGGTTCTGCCAACTCAGCATCCATCAATCTCCCCACATCAGCAGGAAGCAGGGGGGCAATGGCAGAGAAAGGGAACACAGCACTCTTGCTATCTGGGTCACTTCTGTCCTTTGTCACAGGCTACAGAACTCATTGACAGTCCCCTCACTTCCTCCTTCCATCTCGCAGAGGTAGATACTCCTTAAAGATACCAGATGTCCTTTTCCCCACAGGGTTGCAGAACAAATATAGGACATGAATGTTTCAGTTGTTGTAAAATGCTATTAGTGAGTTTTTCAAAAATACCCTAATAAACACCCACAAATGAGTATGTTCTCTTTCTTATAAAGATGACAGCAACTCACTATCAACAAAATTTTACTCGTGCTAATGATTAGATATGAAAATAAAAGTTAAGAAGCACAACAAAATTTAGTGAGTAGAAAAGTTTTGATTTAAAATGGAAAAGCCAAGAAATGAAATGATCTTCAACAAGACAACTATGCCTATGATATGAATCTAAAGGAAAGAAATCAATCACATCTAGAAATGTAGGCACTCAAACCAAACACAGAATCATTAATAAAGGAGTTTTAGTTTAGGCCTCTGATTTTCATTAAAAAACAAACAAACAAACAAACAAACAAAAAAAAAACCTTGTAACCTTTTTTGCTTGACTCACTGTTGCTAAGAACACAAGAACACAAGAAAGAACAATGAGCCATTCTTGCTTGAGTTCTTTTGCTGTACTAGGTCAAGTACATATGCAAATCTTAGTTCTGATCTATACAATCATTGTTCTACCGCTCTGATTTTGCTCTCTTAAGATTTTTCTATTTAACTGACTAGATTAATGTGTTATTAGTAAAGGACACTTCAAATTTACAGAATATTTACAACAGACAGACACACACAAATGTGTAAAGCACTATGTTTCTTTCCTAAAACAATTTGCCTTTACTTGTAAACTGGAATACATAAATTTCTGAGAGTGCTATTTCTTTCTTTTTTTCTTTTTTCTTTTTTTTTCTTTTTTTTTTTTTCGTACTGGGGATTGAACTCACAACCTTGTGCTTGCCAGGCAGGCGCTTATGCCACTGAGCTAAATCCCTGGCCCTGAGAGTACTATTGTTAACATTCAGATTTTCTGATGAACTGTTATCATTGAGCTCTAAATCATAATTCACTAAGAAACAATAAACTTTTGAAATGGAATGACAGGGGTGAGGGGCAAAGCTCAGCGGTAAAGCACTTGCACATAGGCAAAGCCTTGGGTTCCATCCCAGCACTAAAAAATCATAAATTTTAAAAATTACATGCCCAACCAGCATCATAACATTGGAGACAGAGACAGAGACAGAGAGACAAGGATGAGAAGGGCACAACCTAGAGAAGCAACAGTGCACAGCCAGGAACCACTGAGACGCTCTGACTTAAAAAGATGAAGTTTACTCTGTGTAAGTTCAAAGGGCAAAAACGGAGTCATTAAAACAGAATCAAGGGAAACGGGTGGGATCCTTTGACTCAACATGAGAAAAAATTTCCTATTAAAATGTCATGTGCCGCCTTAGGAAGTGCTCCGGGGTGAGATCGATTTGCACATCCTGCAGAGGGCCATCTGAGAGCCTGTACTCAGCGTGATGGAACTGGAAGGCGTGGGGACCTTAGTGGTTGGGGTCCCTGTGTCTTTAGGAGAGAGGGTACCTTCAAAGGGGGATGATGGGTCTTAGAGTCATCTTCACTCCTCTCTTCTCCTCTTCTCTGTCTCTCTGTCTCTCTCTTTCTCTCTCTCTGTGTCTCTCACTGTCTCCCCTCAATTGAGATGTAGGCCCACCATGATGTGCCTCCTCCCCCAAAGGCCCAAACCCTCGACACTACCCAATCTTGAGGAGCCTGAACCTCCAGAACTGTGAGCCCACATACAGCTCCCTGGGCTTCATGGTGACCTAAATTTCCATTACAGTGATGGGTGCTAAGACAGCAAATGACACAGCATCCCAAGAGGAATTCAACTAGATAACTCGCCACTGCTGTGCAAGACCACTGCACCTGAATTTCCAATTTCACCAAGCAGGAAGAGGACTAGGAGACACTTCCTGGACTCTGAACACACCAGACACACTCCTGACACGGAAAAAGTGCATGCCAGCATTCACATTCCTCCTCCTGGTAACACCAACCTGGTCTCCCTTGAAATGCACCCCAGTCCCTTGGGCTAGAGGGTGAAGGGCCCGAGCCCCATTCCCTTAGATTGTGTGGAAAGTTGTGTCTGCCATTGGCCCCAATGGAAGCCTGGACCTGCTGAATCCCATTTTGCCACTAGGAGGAAAGAGGCCACTCAGAAAAGCACCGGGGAAGAGATGGGGGCTGAATGCTGCTGCGGGTCCCTGCACCAGACACCTGGCCTCTACACTGCCAGTCGTACAAGCCGGTATGCCCTCCTTTCTGCGTTACACCATGCTGAGCTTCCAGCACTTGCAGGCAAACAGCCTTGGACTAGTTTCAAAGGAGTAAAATAATAAGAATAAGTAAAATAATAAGAAGGGGGCTTGACATCAGGGATTTAGCTCAGTGTAGGTGCCTGCCAGGTAAGCGCGAGCTGGTGAGTTTGATCCTTGGTACCAAAGAACAAAGAAAGAAAGAAGCTTGACTACCTGTGTAGACTAACCGCCTAATTCATTACAGGTTTCAGTATTTAAAACATGAAATATTCAGAGCATCCCCCAGGAATAGCCTTTACATTTTGTCCTTTCCTTCATCCTGTTTTCCAGCTTCTACTGGAGGCACCTTGCTGTTTTCTGCTCTGGTTGACCTCCAGCCCTCTAGAAGCTCCCCCTGAGAAGGTTCCCCTGCGCTTCTCTTAGCCCCCAAGGAAACAAAAATAGGACACTTCCAGTAGTTCTCATCAGTCCCAGTGGGAAAAGCAGACTCCCCCCTGGCGGAGTGGCACCCTCAGGCCCCATGTCACATACACCACAGCCAGCAGAGCAACTGGAAATTTCCCCTCTCTGAGTGAACAGGCTGTTCCAAAGAACAGGATTCCAGAAATAGTCTGTCAAGCTGTCCAGGTTAACTGTTATGAAGCCACTCACTTTGCCCAGGAAATCAGTTTTATCAATGAGCCTAAGGCTCAGTACCCAAGGGATGCTGAATCTCCTCACCCTGCCACAGTTCCATGAGCATTTTCTCAAATCTTTCTTTAGGGTTCCCTAGAAAAATTTTTACAGTGATTCATTCTCCAAAAATTTAATGCAACCTGGGATGGTTCGTGATATGGAGAGGAATCTCATTAGCGAAGGTATAATTGTTCCTTATCTTGTGTAGAACAAAATAAAGCAAGCAGAGAGGAGGTGAAAACCAACGCCACATATTCACAGCGATCATTACCTAATTTTATCTAATTATATTAATCACAACACAGCCCTCCACAAAAGATGAAAACAAGTTTTTCCAAAAGAATAATAAATCTACCGCAATTTGCCCCCTGGTCGGTCGTGCAAATAGCCCCGAGCGCGTGCTTACGGCAGCTTAGGGACAGCACCGCAGAGCCAAACTGCAGGGCACTCAGCATAGAAATGAAACAGCTGATCAGCGCGCACAGCCCCTCCACACAAAGCCCCGCGCTTTGGGACAGGAAGCGAGAATAATACCACAGCCACTGGAAGCTGCAGGGGGACTTTTCCAGAGGCAAAATGTCGTTCCTGGAGCTGGAATTTGGCCAGGACACTGGGGGCTAAATACCCGGACTCTTAAGAAAAGTGCCCTGGGATTGTGAATGCCCTCAAGTTGTCAGGACCCCAGTTTTCTGTCTTCTGTGAAAAGAAAAGCTGATTAGATCATTTAAGTCCATCCCTCAGTGGGCTCCTCCAGCTAGCTTCTGATTATCCAGACCGGCTTTAATCACCGTCGGATTGCCCTGGTTAACATTAATGACAGATTAATGTAAGTCTCTGCAAGATATCAAAGCACCGAAACATATACCTCAATAATATATCACATATATATTTTTTCATTTGTTCCCCAGGGGATTAATTTAGAACCCCAGCAATTCCTACTTGGACTAAATCAAGCTGTTTTAAAGAGTACATAATATCCCAATTATCCTGTTGCCCTTATCTTTATGAGTCTCCAAAGGGTGGATAACCTAAGTGGAGTGATTAGATTTAATACCATGTCTCTAAAAACGAAGTCCTGATCTAACAAGCACTCTTTAAAAAAAAAAAAAAAAAGTACCTTGAACAGTAAATCTTCTATGTAATTTACCAAAACAGTCACCCATAACAAGACTTCAAATGCAATCTTAATCTCCTTTACCATATAGAAATTTACATTTATTCAGATTTCTTAAGGGAATAAGAAAACTGAGAATCCCCATTTAAGTGGGCATAAAAATCAGTAAAATTTTAAACTGACATATGTGTCTAAGGAGGAAAACATTTCTCAAAAAACATTTGTTTAAAAAACGGAGTCAGGGAAAGGTCAGTGAAGAATATTAGAAATATTTCTAATCACCTATAAATGCAAAACTGAAATAAAGTTCTTTCCCTTTTTTTCTCCCCCTGAAATCTACAAAGACATTTAATTTACAAAGACATTCCTTCTGTCTCCTTGAATAAATTGATCATCTCCTTCTCAGTTCTCAAAAAAAAAAAAAAGACTAAAATGTTTTCTATGAACCCCAGAGCAACTCTGCTGAATCCTGGCTTCTTCATCTGTGAAGTGGGGCCACTGAAAGGGATCTATGATCCTGAACACAGGCGGCACATTAAAAACACCTAAGACTCTTACAATAGGAATTCTTTCCTCAGCTGCCCAAGAATCTGACCCAGCTGTTTTGAGGTCAGACCCCCCAGCATCTGTAATTTTTTAAAGTTCTACAGGTGATTCTACTGACTGAGCAAGCTAGGGATCTCCAGGGATCTGGTCCCACAGCTTGGTGTCCATCTATGTACTGAACAACTACTTACCTAACATGTGCTGCACACTGGCTGCAGTGGCTCACCAGGACTGGCCTAATAAACTGCCTAACAAACCGCCACAAACTCAGGTACTAAGACAACAGATATGTGTTCCCTCAGCTTCAGGACTCAGAAGTCCAAAATCAAAACATCAAAGAGACTGAGCTTCCCAGAAGCTCCAGAGACGCTCGCTCGGCTCCCTGCCTTTCCCTCCCGGCATGCAGTGGGTGCTGGTGACCCTGGCATTCCTTGACTGGTGATGCGTGGCCATGACCTCTGCCCCGTCCTTGCGTACCCTCCCCCTTCGTGCCTCTCTGTCTTTTCCTGTTGTCTCTACAGGTGCGGTAACTAGAGTTAGGGCCCAGCCTGATCCAGCATGAATTCACCCCCAGCTCTTTATCTTAATCTGCAAAGACTCTTCTTCTTCCAAACATGATCATATTCTGAGGTTCTGGGTACGGGTATCTTTGGGGGGTCTACAACCCACTACATTAGAGATTTCCACTAGAGGGAAGCCACTGACAAAATCCTTTGGAACAGGTGGTAGGTCAGCAAAATGGCATGCTGCCTGGAGGCAAGAAAAGGCCACGGAGCTGTCGGCTGCCATGCAGTGAACCAGTGATGCAGGACAGGTTGCCAAGGTGGCTCCAGGCCAACTCCCACAGGTGGCTCGGAGCTCACCTGTCAGGTCCCCTCTACTCCAGTCACAGACTCGGTGAGTGGAGAGAAGTGGCCACTCCACCTGCTCACCGCAGAGTCACAGAGGCCTGCCATGAGCTCTCTGGAAGCCATGCTTCCCCAGCCCTGGAAAAAAAGCCTTCTTTGACTGCATCTAGGAATCTTTTTGTCTACTTTCCCCCACTGTCCCCCCAACTCCAAAGAAAAATCTTCATACCCATGGATTTCTAGGCATCCTCTTAACATATATAGCACAAAGAGAAAGAGATGCTGATGCTATAAAATACTTACCACGGTTCTAATTAAGTCCTCATGTCAAGCCATGTCACTTCCCTCTTTATTTTTTTGTTTTTATCGGTACCAGGTATCGAACTCATGACCCTGGACTTGCAAGGCAGGTGCTTATGTCCCTGAGCTAAATTCCCAGCCCCTACTTCCCTCTTTAAATTCTGTTCAAATTCTTCATGCTTTCAAGATTCCTCTCCATCCTAGGCCTGAGAACCAACCCAGTCCACAGCCGTTAGCAAAAATATTTATCATTTTAATCGAGTCTGCCTGTGCTTCTTGGTTTGCTTACCCCATGCATCTCTAACCCTAGAAAATCCCACTGTTGGCTTCCATAGGACTCCGAGGAGCTACCACGGTCTTTTTCCTTGAGGATTTCATTAACCAAGAGACGACTGCTATGTCTTTAGTAATCTGTTTCTCTGTTATTCATTTAATTTCTTTTAGGACCAATAAAAAATGAGAATGAGAATAAAAAAGAAGAAAATAGGACAGAAGAGATGCTCCTCTATTCTGAAATGAGAATGGCAAACCAGTTGTTGAAATACTACGTCATTTTTTACCACAAAGCTATGAAGGAGACACAGCATCAAGTACAGTCATCCCTCAGCTCCTGAGGGATGATTTCCAGGACCCAACTGGGTACCAAAACCCTCAGATGCTCAAACACCTTATATAAAATTGTTTATCATTTACTAATAACCTACAAACATCCTCCTGTATACTTTAATCATCTCTGGATTATGTATAATGCCTGATACTATACAAAAGCCACATAAATAACTGCTACACTGTGTTGTTTAGGGAATAGTAACAATTTGTAAAGGCCTGGACAGAGGTGATTTTTCTTCCTGAATATTTGGTTAGTTGAATACAGATCCTCAGAACCCACAGCCAGGGAGGGCCAAGTGCACACACATACATACTAAGGGCAAAAGTCCCTTAACACTTACTCATCTCATTTCTTTAAAACTGACTGGGACACGTCACTGGCTGGTAGTGGGAGGAGCTGAATCCGCTTCTTCCGTACCTTGACTGAACAGAAACTAAAAAGAGCCCCGTCACTGCACAGGGCCTCAGATCTCGGGCAGCTATGCAGTGGCACATGAGGCTACAGCTAAGGACACTGTGCCCACACGGCCAGGGCAGGGGAAGGTGCCAGTGTTGCGTCATCCTTCTGACCCAGTCCTTCCAGAAGCAACGTGCAGCTGCCCCAGAGGAAAGGCTCTGGTCCCAGCCTCCATCTCAGACTGCTGTCCAGAGAGCACCTTCATCTTCTCACGCCCTGTGTCAGCAGCCCCAGCCACAGCTCAGAGCAGAAGAGTCAGACTGCAGAGAGTCAGCCTACAGCACCACCCACCAAAATCATCAGCCCCTGAAAAGTCACCTCCCCTCCAAAAATACCTTCAAATTATACCTTTGGGGAGGGATTGAGATGCAGAAGGCAAAGAACTCCTACAATCCAACAGCAAAACAACAAACCATTTTAAAAATGGGCAAAGGACTTGTATAGACATTTCTCCAAGAAGAACTACAAACAGCCACTAAACACATGGAAAGGCGCTAGACATCACTAATCATCATGGAAGTGAAAATCAAAACCATAAACTATGGCTTCAAGGCTGTTAAATTGAAAACAACAACAACATCAAGTGTTGGCAAAGATGTGAAGAAAGTGATACTCTTGTGCGCAACCATAAGATCCAGAATCTCATCACTGGGTAAATCCCCCAAAACATTGAAAGTAGGAACACGCATAACAGCGTTTCACACAACAGCTAAAATGTCAGAGCAGCCAGTGACCACCAGCAGAAGGATGGATAAACAGAACGCAGTAGACTCATGACTATTACCCTTCAGAAGGAAGGAAATCTGACACACGCTACAACAGGCCAGCATAGTGAGACTGGAAAATATCATGCTTAGTGAAATAAGCCAGTCGTAGGACAAATGCTGTATGAGTCCCTGTATCTGGGCCACCCAGAGCAGTCAAACTCAGAGAGACAGAGAGTGGCAGCGTGGTTGCTGCACAATGGGAAATGGCAAACTGGGTTTCATTTTCGATATATTTCATTGTGTACATTTGAGGCTTAGGGAAACCGGTGTTTAATGAGTTTCCACTGGGGAAGATGAATTATTCTAAAGTCGGATAGTGGTAGGGATTGTACAACAATGTGAGTGTATTTAATATCCACAGGCCAAACATTTAAAAATACTTAAAATGAGTAACTTTTATATAATTTACGTTTTACCAAGAAAAAATATATATCTCCACCCTAGTCCAAAAATGATTTACATGATAATACTAGACTCAAAATTAAGACAAGTTGTTAGTATGTGTCTTCCTTCTGAACAATGTGGTGGTGGGGGGGGTCACATTTAATCTACCTTTCTTTAAAAAATAAAAAGGAAAAAGAAAAATACAGACCTTTTTTTGCTCACCAATTTCTGGAGCTATTACACAATAAGGTAAGCTTTAAGTTACTCTTGTTATTCAAAATAAGACCTCATATACATGGAATCCTACCATCATTACTGTCTTCTTTCATACAGCCTACTGTCATTTGGTCTCTGTCCTCATATCCTTTTCGTTCAGAACTGCCCTCACCCTGGCCCCCACCACACACCTATGTAGTAAAAGGAAATCTCTTCCCTCTGGAGTTAACATTGTTAAGGAAAATGGTTAGGCACACAAGTGTAGGTAGACCTTTCAACAGTCCAAGCTATGAGTTTCCCATCACCACTAATGACGAGGAAAGTGGCTCAGCTCTTAGAAAAGCTTACTACCAACTGCCAAGACATCCAGGCTAATGGATCTTGCAGAGTCAGGGCTGGAACAGGGCACTGGGACAGCAGCTCAGTAGCCCTGGTTCTCAACATGTCCTATCCTGACTGCTGGGTTTCCTGGAAAAAAGGGCACTAGATATAGAAAGAAGAGAATGCATTCAGTAAGATTTTAAAGTAAGGAACAATTCCATAATCCCAGCTGTAAGTTATCTCACATTTTCATCCAAAATTAGATCAACAGCAGCAAAAAGTACAAAAGTCTGCTCTTTTCTTAGTGATAGAAGAATAAGAATGGTCCAGAGTTAGGTAGATTTTTAGGGCACCCCAAACATTTTAACGTTTTATATTTGTTACCAAGCATTTAATAGAAACTAAACTATTGTTCTTAAAATAATAAATCAAACTACTACAATGACCATTTCATAAGAAAAAAATACTACAAATGAAGAATGAAGAAAAATCACAGATTGTAATGATGTGAATGGCTTTCTCCCCTTCATAGAGCTGTTATCTATCCATACTATTTATCCGAGTCTATAGTATTTATCACCCTGGACCGTCATCCC